>WOVY01016034.1:600000-770996 GCA_013436015.1 Rhipicephalus annulatus | reverse complement strand
CTTCGAACGAATGATGGACACTCTCTTGCGCGGGTTCAAGTGGTCAATCTGACTATGTTACCTCGACGACGTCATTGTGTTTCCCCGACCTTTGAAACACACCTCAACTGCCTTCCTCCATCTTTTCTGTTTTTGTAACGCGGACTGCAACTGAACTCATCACAAGTGCCACTTCGGACGCCAGCAAATAATCATGTTGGGCCATCTTGTCGACTCCTCTGGCGTACGCCCTGATCCTGATAAAGTTGAGCTGTACAAACTTCCCCATCCCGACTAGCACTAAGGAAGTCCGCAGCTTTTAGGTCTATGTTCTTACTTTCCGACGTTTTGTAAACAATTTCGTGGACGTGGCGGACCTCTTAACGGATTTGCTGAAGAAAGATGTTCCATTCTCTTGGGCACTGCGCAGGCTTCGGCGTTCTCTAATCTCATCGCGTTGTTCACAACATCACCTATTCTGCCCATTTTGACATGTCTGCCCCAACGGAAGTCCGCACTGATGCCAGCGGCCACGGAATCGGTGCGTTTTGGTACAGCATCAAAAGCGGCTGCGCCCGCGTTATCGCATATGCCAGCCATCTGCTATCGGCGGCCGAGCGATCACCGAACGGCAATGTCTGCTCTAGTTTGAGCGCTTGGCAAATTTCGGCCCTACTTACATGTTACCGTTTCGCCATCACAACCGATCACCACGCCTCTGCTGGCTCTCGTCGTTAAGGATCCCACTAGCGTCTTGACCGCTGAGCTCTACGATTTCAAGAATGTGACTACTCATTGTCTAGAAATCTGACCATTTACGCCATGTCGCTGACTGCTTGTCCCGCCATGCAGTGGACCCCCCTGGTATTTTAGATGAAGCGCCGCCATGTGTGCTCTCTCTCTCTCTGCTTTGAACAACATCCGTGAGGAACAGCACCGTATCATGTCTTGCATGACATTTTTGAGAAGCTGAACTTTCAACACCCCATTCGTCTACTCGACTGTTCGCGCTTAAGAAGGCACCTTGTACCGCTACAATGACAACACAAATAGGCGCGAACTGCTCCTGTGGTGCCTTCCCACCTACGTTCGAGTGTTATTGCCCAGCTCAATGACGCCACCACCGCCGGTCACCTGGCCTCTCCTCGACTTACGACCGCGTTCAGCGTCAATTTCACTGGCCCAGGCTTTATCGCTCCGTGCGCCGCTACGTCATCACATGCGACTAGTGCCAACGTCGAAAAAAAACCAACGATTCCTGCCGGACTCCTCTAGCCACTTGATCTTCCATTGACCCCTTCTTTCGAGTTGGTCTTAATCTCCTAGGTTCTTTTCCTCAGTCTTCCTCCGAAACAAATGGATAGCTGTCGCTACGAATCATACAACCGGTACGCCATTATGCGGGCTTTTCCAACCAGCTGCGCACAGATGTTGCCGATTTCCTTCTGTACGATGTCATCCTCCATAATGGTGCTCCATGCCAACTCCTCACAGATCGTGCACGCTATTTTTCTTTCCCGAGTTATTGATGACCTGCTTCGCTCTTGCGAAAACAACATAAATTGGCGACGGTGTCACAAAACGAGCGCTCAAAAAAGGGCGCACCGCCAAAATCTCGCGACAAAACGCCGAGACGTCAACGGTAAAAAAAAAAAGAGAAAACAAGCATCCAAAGACTCCCCGGGCACGCGTCCCTCTCCCCTCGAAGCATAGGTTCGCCGACGAACCTCCCCTCACCCCACATCGGCGGCCGAGCAAGCCCTCGAATTTCTCGATGGAAAAGGGCGTGATGATGCCGGATTGAGTCATCCGTGCCGCGCACGGCCCTCGTATCGTCTCGACCTCTCCCCCAGCCTTCGCTGCGCATCGCGCCGACGAAATGATGAGAACACTCTGGAATCTCGCGCGGAAGGTATTTAATCGAGCAGCCGAAACGAGAGATGAGGAGAAGACGAAGTTAGTGCCAGAGCACTTTGGGTATCCCGCCGTGTAGTCGGCGAAGGTTTTGTCCGTAGGGACAAAGCAGGAGAGAAGAGGATTTCCACCTGCGGGGTGAAGGCTCGAGCTACAGGCAAGAGCGTGTGTCTACCGCTATCGAGCGAAGACGCGTGGGCAACAGCTGCGTGTGTGAAGCCGACGTGTTTCCGGCGAAGAAGTTTGAAGCTTGGAGAGCGGCCAAGTGAAGACGTGAGGTTCCCTGGAAGAGAAACTTCGGGCGCGGCACGACAGAGGTTTCCTGGAAGACGAAACTTCGGGGCAGCGGAACGACAGAGGTTTCCGGGAAGAGAAACTTCGGGGGCAGCGGAACGACAACCCGCTGGACTTTGAGTGAGTGATTCTCAGAAGAGTATCATCCAGACTTTTGTTCCAAGAACTTTGGACTGAATGGGTTTTCTATCTCTTTTAGTCTTTAAGTGTCTTGTTGTTCAATGCATGCGACTGCATTGTATGCGTATTGTTGTCTGTGTCCATTGTTTCGACCTATAGGTGGCGCGACTGTACATTCTACGTGGCGGTCGTTGAGATGGTCTCCCCGAGAGAGGCGGTGCCGGAAAGTACACTTTGGCGAAGAGTGAAATTTTTTTTGCACTCGGTAGTCCTTCTATATATTGTTACACGCCACGTATGTGCCGGACGAGGAAGGAAAAAGAAGCAAGGAGGGTGGAAGAAGAAGATCTCATCATCGCCTGCGCCGATACGGGCTCGTCCCTCGAACCGTGTATCAATAAACCCCCAGACGCCTACTGAGGTCGTACAGAGTGGTGGAAGGGCTGGGTATAGGAACCCACGACGGGACCGCTACCCACCCTCGGATTTCGCCGGAGTCGTCGCCTCGCCGGCCTGCCTCCTTCTTTGGCCATCATGCCTGACGAAACAGAAGCTCGGGAACCAGTCCCCAGCAGTTCTTGGCCGTATCACAGAGAGCCACGAACCTTCTCCGGGAGGGCCAACGACGACGTGGACTCATGGCTCAAACATTTCAAGCGAGTAAGCAACTGCAAAAATGGGATGCTGCCTCCCAACTGTCACGCGTTGTTTTCTACCTCACTGATGTTGCCCTCGTTTGGTATGAGAACCATGAAGATATTCTGACAACATGGGAACGCTTTGTTGAAGAAAATCAAGAAGTGTTTCGGCAACTCAGCTGCAAAAAGAAGCTTGCCGAGCAGAGTCTTGCACAGAGGGCCCAGCTATCCGGTGAGACCTGCACCGTGTATACTGAAGAGATTTTGAGGCTGTGTAGGGAAGTCGATTCCAGCATGTCGGAAGAGGACAAGGTGGGCATTTGCTGAAGGGAATTGCAGAAGATGTTTTACAACTTCCTTATTAGCAGGGAAAGCCTGACTTCAGTGTCTGACGTTGTACGGCACTGCCGCACGTTTGAAACCCTGAAGCAGCGCAGAATAGCGCCTAAGTTTGGTCGTCTGGCAAATGTCACCTCAGTAGCCAGCATAGAAGCTGCCTCAACTGTTGACCTTTCGGCAACCATCCGCCCAAATTGTTCGGAAGAGTTACTCAGACATGGCGGATGACACGTGAACGGGCAGCTGCCACGTCTCCATCCTATTTCCCGCAGGACACCACTGCCCCACAGCTTACAGTTTATGAACATCCATCCGTCAACGCAACGGAGGTTGCAGGGCCTCGGCGTATTCAGCAGTCAAGTCCGGCTTTTTACGAGCGATCACAGTACCCTCAACGTTTCCGTTCCGTACGCTCATACCACCCACGACACTGATTTCATTGAATCTCGGGCTTACGCGAACGCTCGCAGACGTGAACACTTCGAAGAACGGCGACGACCTCGTCCTGCGCCTGTGTGCTACAACTGTGGTCTGACTGGTCACATATCGAGGTATTGCGATCGTTCGCGCATACCACGCTATGATCAGTGGACAAGCTTGACCGATAACCTGCTGTCCCACCTTTTCAAGGACACTGGCCCACCGACTCAAGACCCGGCAGCAGCTCTGGCACGGACACTGGCGCAACAACTCCCCTGCCTCTGATCGAAGTGTGACGCCACCTCCTGCGCCTCGATCCCACCGGTCTCCATCGCCACGGCCGCCCATCGTCACCACACCAGAAAACTAAACAGTGCGGCCGATGGGGGTGAGGTCGCTGGTGACTTGCTGCAAAACGAAATACCCCCTCTGTGTTGATGTTCAAGAACAAGGTAGAAGTTTTTGTTGATGGTGTGTGTACGATGGCTTTGGTGGACACTGGTGCTACATTTCGATTATGAGTGCTGCTTTTAAACAAACCGTTTAGGACAAAAGGTGATGTTTTTGTGGGAGAAGGCAACAACATTCTGTGGCGTTGGTGGTAACTCGCTGTGTCCCATTGGTGTCTGTACCGCAGAAGTGTGCTTGGGTGATCAAGTGTTTGTCACAGAGTTTACGATTCTTCCAAGGAGCACACACGAATATATCCTGGGGATGACTTCCTTCGAATGTGTGGCGCCACTGTTGATTGTAGAATGGAGAGGTGTACATGTGATGCTGCCCCTGGAGAACTATTAGAGAATTCAGACAGGGAGCACGGTGCGCTCCGGGTCAGTGAAGATAGCATTGTGCCGGCATTCTCTGCAGTATGTGTTCCTGTATACTCTTCACGCATTGACAACAATGACAGTGCGTTCGACGCATTGGTGGAGCCCTTTCATCTCAGTTGCATTAAGAAGAACACATTGGTGCCGCATTGCATAGTGTCACTCGTTCAAGGACGCACAGGACTATGGGCGGTAAACTGTTCAGCTGAGTCGGTGGTTCTACCAGGAGGACTGAAGCTTGCCAAGTTCAAAACATACTCACCGATGGCAGTGGCTGCCCTCAGTGATGCTCCGGGTGGGGCCTCAGCCAATACTTCTACGGCCGATTCAAAACTTTTACCTATGATCGACAAGTCCTTACTACTGACAAACGCCGCATGCTTCTGGACGTTTTGTCAAAATACGTGACGATTTTCGATTTTTCCCATGACCATGCGCCCTCGATTCCCGCGTCTCGGATTCTCCACAGGATAAACACGGGAACAGCACAGCCCATCCGCCAGAAACCCTACCGAGTGTCGCCGTCTGAGCGCAAGATAATTGATGAACAAGTGCGTGATATGCTGCAGAAGGGTGTCATTCGAGAATCATCGAGTCCTTGGGCGGCTCCCGTGATTCTAGTCAAAAAGAAGGATGGTACCTGGAGATTCTGTGTGGACTATCGCCGTCTAAACTCCGTCACAAAGAGAGATGTCTACCCTCTCCCACGCATTGATGACGCTCTAGACTGCCTCCATTCAGCATCCTACTTTTCGTCCATAGACTTACGCTCAGGCTATTGGCAAATACCTGTGCATTCAATGGACAAGAAAAGACGGCTTTCGTTACTCCGGACGGACTATATGAATTTAACGTGATGCCTTTTGGTCTATGTATGCGCCCGCTACATTTGAAAGATTCATGGACACCATTCTGCGCGGCCTGAAGTGGAACATCTGTATGTGTTATCTTGACGACGTTGTTATCTTCGGGCGTACATTCAGTGAACATAACGAAAGGGTAGAGCTGGTTTTGAAATATATTCGAAATGCTGGCTTGGTTCTTAATGCAAAGAAGTGTCATTTCGGAGCTCGACAAACACTGGTGCTGGGACATCTCGTCAACAAGGATGGCATCAGCCCGACCCGAATAAGACAGCGGCTGTTAGAGCTTTTAAACCACCTGGCTCAGTGAAGGAGCTTCGGAGCTTCTTGGGCCTCTGCTCTTACTTTCGCCGATTTATTCCCCCTTTGCAGAAGTTGCCTTTCCACTGACCTGTCTTCTCCGCCAAGGTGCTAGTTTTGAATGGACTCCTGATTGTGAAACTTCTTTCAACCAACTGAAGTTCTTGCTCACGTCGCAGCCTATCCTGCGGCACTTCGATCCTTCTGCGGCGACTGAAGTTCACACCGACGCAAGCGGCATTGGCATAGGTGCAGTCCTGATACAGCGATGTAATCAAGTGGAACACGTGATCGCATATGCCAGTCGCACTTTAAGTAAGCCGGAACGCAATTACACTGTGACCGAACAAGAATGCCTTGCACTCGTCTTCGCTGTACAGCGATTCCGCTCATACCTGTACGGTCGTCCTTTCCAAGTAGTTACGGATCATCATTCTTTGTGCTGGCTTATCAACCTTCGGGATCCGTCAGGCCGTCTAGCACGCTGGGCCCTCCGGCTGCAAGAGTACAACTTCACGGTATCGTACAAGAGCGGCAGGAAACACGCGGACGCAGACTGCCTTTCAAGGATGCCAGTTGATGCTACAGTTTGCGACGCTGACGATTTCGATCATCTGATTGCGTCCGTAGCACCAGCGTTCCCGGATAAGGCCACCTTTGAAACTGAGCAGCGGAAGGACGTGAGTTTGAATCCATTATTCGTGATCGCACAAGCATCCACTCCGGAAAGCCGCTTTTGCGTCCGTGATGGTCTACTGTACAAGAAATCCATCTCCGGCACCGGTTCCCGCTTCCTGCTGGTGGTTCCAGAGGCACTACGGTCATCTGTTTTGTACGCCATGCATGATGACGCCACTTCAGGTCACCTCGGAACGACGCGCACTCTTCATCGTACCCAGGAACGCTTCTACTGGCCACGTATGCGCCAGTCAGTTGAGTTGTACGTGGCCAGTTGTGCGCAATGCCAGGCGCACAAATCTCTCTCAGCAGCTCCGGCCGGACATCTACAACCTGTGACGCCTCCCAGTTCTCCGTTCGAACAAATTGGCATTGACCTGGTGGGCCCTTTTCCGCGTTCATCGAAAGGCAACAGATGGATTGTGGTATGTGCTGACCATCTTACTCGGTACTGCGAGACTGCTGCCCTGCCATCCGCGACTGCTGGTCAAGTGTCGTCCTTCCTTCTCCATTCTATCATACTGCGTCATGGGCCCCCTCGCGTCATCATAAGTGACCGTGGACGTCAATTCACGGCAGACGTTGTCGAACAACTTCTTCGTATGTGTGGCTCAGAGCTCAGACACTCGACGCCTTATCACCCGCAGACGAATGGTCTCGTCGAGCGAACAATTCGAACACTGGTGAATATGCTTTCTATGTACGTTGCTTCGAACCACAAGAACTGGGACGATGTCTTGCCGTTCGTCACATACGCGTTTAATACTTCCCAACATGAGACCACCGGCTACAGCCCGTTCTTCCTCCTCTATGTTCGACCCCCCCGTTATACTCTGGATACAATATTTTCCTTCTCTGATCGGGACCAATCAGAAATCTCCCTAGCAGAAACTCTTTGTCTCGCCGAAGAAGCTCGTCGTCTTGCTCGTTTACGTACAATAGCCTCGCAAGACAGATCGAAAGTTCGTTATGACAGCAAGCACCGGCAGGCCACATATATTCCGGGAGATCTCGTGTTGGTGTGGAAGCCTTTACGCAAACGTGGCTTGTGCCAAAAACTGCTCGCGCACTACATCGGACCTTTTGTTATCCTTGACCGCCTGAGCGCAGTCGACTACCGCATCGCACGTCTTACAGCTAGCGGGAGACGCTCCAGAAAGACAGAGGTCACGCATGTCGCTCGCCTGAAGCCTTTCAGTCAACGCGACACTGTATGAAACGCGCGGCGCGCTTTGTCTGCGAGGGGGGAAATGTTACGCCACGTATGTGCCGGACGAGGAAGGAAAAGAAGCAAGGAGGGTGGAAGAAGAAGATCATCATCATCGGCCTGCGCCGATACGGCTCGTCCCTCGAACCGTGTATCAATAAACCCCCAGACGCCTACTGAGGTCGTAACAATATGTTTTTGAGGAAGTAGGTGAGCGCTAACATACTATATCAGGTAAATAAATGCCGGGCAGCACACTGGGTGGATGAATATTTGCAAAATTGTAGATGACGCCCTAACGTACGCTTTTCACATTACTGGCTGTGTGTAATTGCGCGCAACGCCTGGTGTCATGTTGCAAAAGTATTATTATGAGAGCTTAAGTACCGATTTCTCAGTAATATCAGAAACGTTTTCGGAGATGCGCTTGATCTTACATTCTTGCTTGCATTGCATTCTGCGCGAGACTTATTCAGATCGCCTAAAAACATGAAGTGGAATAGGCGGACGAAAAAATTGTTGTTTTTCAATACCGACTCAAGCACAAGCACTTCAGGATGCTTCCTTCAATAAGAAAAGAACAACAGAATATCAAAAAAATGAAGTTGGCAAGGAGCGAATGAAACTATTGCTTATATGCAGTTTTGAGGTATAAGAGGTGACAATCCCGTTAATATTCCACACTTTCGGCGTTTGTAAGGTACAAAAGATAGCAAGGTGGGAGGCAGAAATGACAAAAAAAATGGCACCGTATTTGCATGTAGTCTGCAAATGTCGTCGAAGAACGCTAGTCTTGCGTGTGGAGAGGGTGAACAAAACATTTATTTTTTGTTCTGCGCGAGAAAATTGGTGAATTGTATTCTGGAAGTGCTGCGTTCGAGTGCCTCGAGTATGCAGCGGAAGCGAATGAGCGCATCAAGGCACGTTACACGCGAGATACGAGCGCCATCTGGCAGTGTTTTTGAAAAACAAACCGCGTGGCTCTGAGACGGGTATGTGGACCCATCTCAGAGTTTATAAGATGTAGAACGCAAGGTGACGGGTAGGGGCCACTACCGTCTCGTCTTAGCAAAGCGTTGGAAACACTCGCCTGTTCGTGCAAGCGTTGCATGGTCATCGCAGCGTGATAAGCGCTACTACGGTCATTAAAATTACTTATATATGCCTTTTTTAGGAAAAGACGCACATGCAGATCATATACGTGTTATTTTGGTGTCCATACATGCGCAACATTTGCTTTTCAACTGATATTTGCACAAGTATGAACGCTAAACTTTGAGCAACATTGGTGGGCGCTGCGGATGGAGTCAGCCCGTTTCAAGTACCTAGTGCCGTTAAGAGTGGACAAACAGACAAATGTACAGACGATCATACAGACCAAAATTTTGCGTTGAAGGTTCCCAAGCAAAACTATCGTCTTTAAAATGGCCGTCAGCAAGTAAAACCAAACACAAGTTGCTGCAGATGTGAAGGTCATGGAGACACTTCGCAGATGCCTCAGATGTTTAATGATGCGATGAACGTTTTGAAAGCGATGTTTTCGGTTTCACTCTATTCTAAAGGCGAAACCGATTTCTTATTTAGTTCCAGTTATGTTTGCACAGCGACCGTGTCGAGCAGACAAAAGAAGCGCGAGAACTGCAAATTAGCCTGGAAGTTGCTGTACTCGGATACAAAGTCGGTGCTGCATACATTCATTTGCCGGCTGAATAGAACTCTTTTAAGCACTCATGGCTTTTTGGGGCAATAATTTGAACGGGAGGCTTCCTTTTCCTCTTGGTGCATATAAGCTGTGAGCATCGAGGCTCTCAGTTAATCTATCGGCTTGTTCTTTTTCTTTTCTACTCTCCCTTTACTTCAGAAACTCAAATGGTTATGGTCAAATCGAGGCCGCTCACAATATTGAAAAACAACCACAAACTGCGGGAAAACAAGCAGGCAAACATCAGCGTTTGAAATAGGTCTTAAACTTCACTCATCTCAACAGAGCTTCGGCTGCCACCGGCTCAGTGACGGCCGCGGTACCCCGGAAGTTGCGAAATTAGTGAGGGCATAGCGAGCCACATGCACTTGAACCACCACAGTTGCCCCCGTCAAACGAGCGGAGAGTTATGCATAAAAACTGCTTCTATATTTGAATTAGTCCTCGTACTGATACCGACGTTAACGGGGCGCCTACATTCATTGGCTTGGTAAACATGCTGTTTTTCACCTGTATTTAAGAATGCTGTCAAAGGGCAGAAAATATTCACTGATTGATTTGTGATGATAACGTCATAAGACGCTAAGGGAGACAGTTAGTCATACTAAACCAGATAGAAAGTTAGTGTAAACAGCAATTTTAATGTCACAGTTCATTCTTCTTTCTTCCATCAGTGTGAATCCTAACAAAATCTTGCATTTCTTATCTACTGCAGACGTGCAAAGCAGGTTTCTGCGGTGAACACGCCTGGGAACCAACACGCAAGTAACAATGAACTGGGTTTATGTTTCAGTAAATATAAGATGTCTTCGACAGACGACTGTGTATGTCATTACGAAGATTTATGACGACCGGAATGATCAGAGAAAGATGACAATTTACGAAAACAATTCTGGACTTCAAGCAACACGAGAAAAAATATGGCGAAATGATTGAACGAGCACCTCAGAAGGAAGTTCTTGAGAAATTCTCCGTAATAAAGAGAATAAACCTTCCACAATGTGCAGCCTACAAGAAAATTTTCATAGTTCTAGTATAAGGCAAGGTCTGTAGTTGTTTAGGATCTCAACTATTATTACACTGAACAGTCTGAAAACCTCAGCATTATGACTGCCGTCAAGCACTTCCAGCTATAAGAGAACCTTTGAAGGCAAAATGCATCGCAGAGACCTCAAAGGTCAGCGAAGTCCCGATCGTTCTTCTGCCTATGCATCTACTGATTTATTATATTTCCTATATATTGTTAGGCAACTCCTACGCAAATTTTTTAGGGCCCTCGTGGTGTATAATAATAATAATAATAATAATAATAATAATAATAATAATAATAATAATATAACTTTACACGTGCCCTAAAAAATCCATGAGCTCCTGGTGCAGGCACACAAAGATAAACAAATACAAATAAACATTACAGTACCCGCACTCTTTAGAAAAATCAAATAGTGAGAATACACTGCAAAGAAATCAGCGAAAGTTGGATAGAATAAAGAGACACGACGAAAATCATAGAAAAGAAGTCAAAAATTAAGAATAATATACGCATCGATGTGGAAACCTTCCTGAAAGACGAAAAAGCAGAATTTTTACACTGGAAAAATATGAGAACACAATCAGGCTCCTTGATTTTTCGTCAGAATTTCAGGATGACGACAATTGTTGGTTTTACGAGTCCAGGAGCAAAAACACCATTGTTGTTTTTCTCTTCGTCACATACTAAATTTGTCAGGAGGTCTGATGCACGTTTGTGCCCCTTTAATTCCATTAAAAAATCGTGTTTTCACCTCATGAAGGAGAGCTTTTAGGAATAGTTTTTACGACTGCAGGCAGCAGGTTACCCACAACAACTGGTTATAGCCGTGGCGTAATAACACTGTACGGACCTAAAGAAGCCAAATCAACAGCGTAATGGCACTTACCTAGAGGAGCGTACACTGACTGTTGTCCCCTATGTTGTGAAAAAAAAAGAAAGGTGGCCAAATTAAGCATCCTAATAAATATCTTGAGTTTGTGATGTCCATTGTTTTCAGAGTGTTCTTGTCCTGTGGTCTTGCTTATGTGGGAACTACTGGAACATGCATTAAAGAGAGGGTAAAAGAGCACTATAATAAAGTGCAAAACGATACCGGAGGTCACTTAGCGATCCACAGTAAGGAGTTCGTTAATGTGCCGTATTTGGAAAACACGTGCGTTTCACCTCGTTACAGAGATTTGTCAACCCGTTTGATTGCGGAAGCAGGAGAAAGGAAACGCGATCACTTTAGGTGTGTTAGTGCACCTTCAATCTCGCTCACGTGGAAAGAACGATGTTTTTTTGGGTGGTGTAATTCATAAGTATAAATGTGTAATGTGCAACACTTTCTTCTTTTACTCCTTTATATACTCTGACGTTTGCAATAAACGTTCAAATGAAGTTAAGCGCTTATGTCTGGTGTTCCTGTGTAAAAGTTGAGCGCTTCCTACCAAGAAGGGGAAAAACTGTGTTAGAACAATGCAGAGCTGAGATAAGAAAAAATAACATTGAACTATAAAAAAACATCAAATTATGAAAGTTAACATTATATATATAATGGGATCAAAGCCAAGAAAATCTAATCGCTTCTCTCGAGCTTGTTCAAAATAATTCCGCTCGCTTTATCCTGTCAAACTATAACCGTACTGCCAGCATATCTTCAATGAAAAGCAGCCTTTCCCTTCCCTCTTTATCATCACGCAGGAAACTTTTTCGGTTAACCATGCTACATAAAATATATTATCATTCCCTCCTGCGCAACGAACTTTCACCCCAACCACTATACATTTCCCATCGCATTGACCACCGTCACAAGGTTGGCATTAACTATTATCATACAAAATCTGCCACTCAGTCATTCTTGCCCCGTTCGTCCCGGGAACGGAACCACCTTCCCGCTGAAATTGCGGGTATTACCGATAACCGACTGTTCCGTGCTGCCTTAGCCAATATTGTATATGCAGAAATATCTGATGTTTAATCTGTGTTTGTGTGACCACATTGTTGCGATGATACTAATTTGTTTTGTCTTTTCTTTTCCTTTTTATGTACACAACGTTTTTTGTAACCATGCTACCTCATGTTATGCCTTTGTTCTGTACCACTCCCCTCTGTAATGCCTCTGGCCCTGAGGGTATAATAAATAAATAAATAAATAAATATACTTTGTGTTCTGTGAACAGTAAAGTGTAAAAAGAAGTTGACACGTACATAAAATGGCCGATTCTCTCTGGTTAACTTACGCGGAATCCAAAATATACAGTACTGAGGAGTGAAGGTCCGGATATAGCATACCGTGAACCATATAATTTGTAAAGAACTAATAGCTTTACGTTTTGCTTATGTCCATTTGCGAGTGCGTTCATGTCGTTAGGCTTCTGGCTATGTCCGGTGATGTTGAGGAAAACCCGGGCCCGCCAAAAGAAGATACGGGGAAGCAATACAACAAGTTAATCTCGTTGATTAAGGGGCTGCACTCTAAGATAGACGCAAAACACGAAGAACTCATGGAATCCATTAACGAAGTTAGAGAGGCGCAAGTGTCTCTTGAACAAAAAGTGGCAGAATTAGACAACCGATTATGCGCAGTTGAGGAATGTGTCCGGGTCTCAGACAGCGAGCCGAATCGTCAACGGGTACCAGAGGTACTTTCGGTTAACAAGCGCCTTGACGAACTTGAAGATCGTTCTCGCCGAGAAAACTTGATTTTTTATGGAATAGAAGATTGCGATTCGGAAACGTGGGCGCAATCAGAAGAAAAAGTTTGCCAAATCCTCAATGAAACTCTGAAGCTAAACTTGGGAAGTAGCGACGACCGCATATCCCGCGCGCACAGGCTAGGCAGATTCGTAGTTGGCAAATCTCGACCAGTGATCGTAAAATTTGCTTCTTTTAAGTTCCGAGAAAGCATACTGCAGTCTAGAAGTAGTTTTCGCGAGTCTCATGTGTCAATCAGCGAGGATTTCTGCTGCGCAACAAGAAGCGTGCGCAAGAAGCTTTTTGAATTCGGCAGGGCGAGTGGCGAGAAGTATACCGTCAAGTACAATAAGCTTTACATCAACAAAAAGTGCTTTGTGTACTCTCCGGTGACCGACAGCGTTTGTGAGCCGCATACACATGCGCAGAACTCATCAGAAGCTTCGTCCTCCGCTACGCATGCCGACGAATATACGCTCTTATCCTAACAAAGTTCACCCCTCGGCCACTTATCGTAACTACTCAGTTTTATATTCTAACGTACGAAGTGTTCTTAACAAACGGGATGCATTATCTTCAATTTTTGATGACTGCGCCGCCGATGTTGTAGTGTTAACGGAAACCTGGCTTACCCCTAACATTGCAAGTGTAGAGCTGTTCGATTGTGAAAATAATTATACCATTTACAGATGTGATAGAGAAGAATCGCCAGGAGGTGGTGTACTTATAGCCGTAGCTGATTATATAGTTTCTAGCCATGTAGTAATAGCATCACCTTTGGAATTTGTCTGTGTTTCCCTCCATGTCAACTTTCAAAATGTCATAATTTGTGGTTGTTACCGCCCGCCGAGTGCGACGCCAGTGTTTTGCGAGCAACTGCATGATGCTTTGAATGATATTGTCAAAAGGCACCCGCATACACCTGTTTTTATTCTAGGTGATTTTAACTACCCGAAAATAAACTGGTCACTTCCTTCCTGTTCATTAAACTCACTTTCAGCCGACAGTTTACATTTCGTGGAACTGTGCGAAGACTTTAACCTTACCCAACTCGTAACGCAACCAACAAGAATGGGCCCCACTTCATCAAATGTTCTTGATCTGATTCTCACCACTGTACCAGACCTTGTCCATTCTAATTCATATATCCCTGGCATAAGTGACCATTGTTTCGTGCACTTCAATCAAACAGGTTCTTTAAGGCGTCGGTCAAACAATCGGAAAACAATAAGAGACTACTCACGCGGCGATTATGACTCAATCAACAGTGAACTCGAATCGAGTTTTGAGAGCTTTGCTAATGGCTTCTTTGATCGCAGCGTTCAACAAAACTGGAACTTGTTCAAAACGAAAGTTGAATCTTTAATCACTCGATACATTCCCACATACGTTATCAAGGGTCGCCAACGCCCCCCTTGGTTCTCAACTGACATAAAAAAATTGCGGAATAAAAAGAAACGGTTGTTCCGTCAGGCAAAGCAGACTAATTCGTTAGCCCGTTGGCACGTGTACAAATGTGTCCTTTCCGAATACAGAGCAGCTATCAAGGAAGCCAAGCGCGTTTTTCTTAATAATACCCTTCCCTCAATTCTTGTAACCAACCCTTCTAAGTTTTGGAAAACTGTTAAACCTAGGGAAAAGAAAAACATTTCGCTTACGAACTCAGACGGGCAGCCAGTTCGCTGTGAAGAGTGTTGCATTGCATTAAATAATTTTTTGTTACTTCTTTTTCAAGTTGTTCTGCTTCTGCGTTACCACAAATGCCTAGTCGTGATTTTTTACCCATGTATCCTGTTACCGTTGATGCCGTTGGAGTGCAAAATTTAATTCACAACCTTAAGTTATCCTCTTCTTGTGGCGTAGATGAAATCAACTCAAAGTTTCTAAAAAACACTGCATTGTATTCATCGATTTACTTGTCCCTAATCTTTTCGCAATCTATTCAGACCTCCACTTTGCCGCTTGACTGGAAAGTGGGGAAGGTGGTCCCTCTGCACAAATCTGGTAACACACAGTCTCCTCTCAATTACAGACCAATTTCCCTAACCAGTGTTCCTTGTAAAATGTTAGAACATATAATTTACTCCAACCTTGTCTCATTCCTAGAATCAAACTCTTTTTTTACTCCCTACCAGCACGGATTCCGAAAAAGTTACTCATGTGAAACCCAACTTCTTTATTTTACTAATGACATAGCATCGGCTTTAGATCGCGGCTCACTTGTGCATTGCATTTTTCTTGACTTTCAAAAAGCTTTTGATAAAGTACCTCACCAATTACTCCTCCTGAAAATTAGTGCCTTAAACATTGACCCGAACATTCTTAAATGGATTGAATGCTTTCTGACTAATCGCACTCAGTTTGTAACAACTAATGACTATAACTCACCTCTTTCTAAAGTAACATCCGGCGTACCCCAAGGTTCCGTATTAGGCCCTTTACTTTTCCTTATATATAATAATGATCTCCCCGACAGCATTAACTCCGCTATAAGGTTATTTGCAGACGATTGTGTAATTTACCGCGAAATAAACAATGAATCTGATAACCAATTTCTACAGTCAGACCTTGACACTGTCTCAACCTGGTGCAATAAATGGCTTATGACTCTCAACTCTAACAAATCTAAATGCATGTCAATAACCCGGCGATCTATTTCTCCCCCCTGTACCTACAGAATTAACGCCGTTCCCCTCCAGCATGTCTCTTCATATAAGTACCTCGGCGTTTACATTACCAACAATCTATCTTGGCACACGCATGTTACCTACATCTGTAATAACGCTAACCGAACGCTAGGATACTTACGCCGCAACTTTTCTCGCGCTCCGCTGTCCCTCAAAATTCTACTATACCGATCACTAATTCGCCCAAAGCTTGAGTACGCGTCCGCTATATGGGATCCCGTGCAGCAAAATTTAATCAACGCGTTAGAATCTGTTCAGAACCGCTCAGCTCGGTTCATTTGTTCTAATTATTCCCGTACTGCTAGCATATCAGAAATGAAATCTAACCTTGACCTGCCCAATTTAACTGTCCGGAGGAAACTGGCGCGACTGCATTTTTTTTTTCATAAGATATTTTTTCACAATCCATCAATGAAGCGAGACCTCATTTCACAACCGTCACATCACTCATCGCGCATTGATCACCAGCATAAGGTTGCCATTCCGTTTTGCCGCACCAAATTCTTTTCAGCAGCCTTCCTACCGAAAACAGCCGCCGATTGGAACCACCTTCCCTCTTCCGTTGTGACAATAACAGACCCTTTGTTATTCAAGACTGCAATTTCTCAGCAATGTTTGGAACTATACGCAGTTTCCATTATCTATCTTTGTCTTGTATGTGCTTGAATTCTTACTTATACATTTTTAGTTGACTTATGTTGCCTTCCTGATTTGCGCATCTGACACTTGTTTCTTTATTTTGTCTTTTTTTTTTCTTGTGTGTTATAAAATATTGCACCCACCCCCTCTGTAATGCCCTACGGGCCCTGAGGGTATTCTAATAAATAAATAAATAAATAAATAAATAGCTCAGTGCCCTTTCGTTGGCAGTAAATTGATGGCAATGATAACAAACCGACAGTGTTAGAAAGAAATCCACAGTTATTTCTAGCGAAACGATGACTGTAAAAGCTTAGGCATTTTTTCTGTACTCGCTCAATGGCGTCACTACCAGATTGTGCAATCCATTCCAGATTACAAATGCATGTTGAAGTTGAAGAAAAGTTATGGCGGTGAAGTTCCTTGGGCGGCTCCAATAGTCACTTTGTACAAGGAAGCCGTCTGGTGATCTACGGCAACATAGCATGATCTATTATGCAGATAGCTGGGCAGGAGATTCACAACAGAGGAGTCAACATGAAAGTTAATAACTTTAAATTAAAATAGTTAGTAGGTGATTACGTCTCAAATCTTGCTCAGGTCACGGCAGACTACATCAACGTGTCCTCTGCGAGAAAGAGAAAAAAAATGGTTCGTTAAACTAGTAAGATTTGTTGTAGTCAAGCGGCCAGGAAGAAACCCGTGTTGACTGGGAATCAATGCAATATTTACGCTAACATGCAATATGTTGTGAAGAGCCAGCTCAAAGGTCTTCGATGTGGCACACAGTAGAGAAATCGGGCGATAATCAGACACATCAGTTTAGAAGCCCGCTTTAAATCTTTGAAAACACGCACAGTTTTCTACATGCTAGGAATTATGAAAGCGTTGAAACAGTTTGTGAATATTGCAGTCAGTACTGGGGCAAATATATTGCCATAAACTTTTAGTATGACGGAAAAGATGCCATCTGGGCCCAACAATAAGAATGGTTTGAAGCGGTTATTGGATAAGCAGATGAGCTTTTCATCCAGTGATATACCACTAGATGGGCTAACTTTCTTTGGCTGTTTTACTATAAAATATTAATAATAATAACTATAATAATAATGATAATCGCAAAAGCAAAGGTGGTGGTACAAACAGAACACATAAAATGGTAGCAATAACTGGCCCTAGTTACTCATTATATAAATATACATACACATGAATATATTTTAATAAACATAAATAAGTAGGAATGCTCATAGGTTTCAGAGAAATTTTTATATTTTCATCTGTAGTTTTTTGTTTTTATTTTCCGCTCCTCTCTCTAATCTTTCAACTCCGTTTTTCCTTTTGCCCCAGCGTAGGATAGCCAAACAAACTGCTGTCTGGTTAACCTCTCTGCCTTTTGCATTTTGCATTCCTGCCTTCTTCCTTTCAACTAATTTCTAATCAAACTCTGTACCCGTAATAAACGTACACTTTCACAGGGTAGCATCGTGTAAACTTCCCCTCCGTGTATGTCCAACTCACACGGACACACGACAAAATTGCCTAAATATTCACAGGGTTCATAACATTCTACGCATGGATCTATCACTTGCTTGACAGTGTGATGAAGGTTTGCCTATAACGAAACAGCCTTGATGTAATTCGAGAAAACCTTTGACTCGCTTGGAATTTGAGCTGTCATGAGGTAATCACGAGATTAAACTTTTGATTAATCACACACAAAAGACTGGACAATGCAACTGTGACACACCAGCCATTATTGATCAAAAAAAAAGAAAATAGTAGAAGCAAGCCCCACACTTGAGCCTCTAAAGTTCATTTGCTACAGAATTAAAAAAAATCGCCAGATCCCAGGTACAGTGGAAATCGATAATTTGCGAAGCACGAATTAGAAAGAGTGATATGTCACTTTAAAATTAGCACAACGTTAGGAGGTGCATGTAAATGATGCCGTGCATGACTTTCGTGTCGTAATTATGTTTAGATGTGTTGTTTACCTTCATCATCGATTCACGTCGCGTGATGCCAAATTAAGTATATGTGGAGCTAGCGAAACAGCCGCGAGAAAGCTATGAGCGTGGTATGTTGCGATGTTCTTACATGACACGCGTGCCTGGATTATCATATTTCCACAAGTCGTATATTTCGTCATTCATTGACGTAACGTAACACCGAATTTGGTATATGTAGAGCTATTAAAACAACCGCGAGCACATCACGAAGGGCTTAGTATACTTCAATGTAGCATTGACGCGCGCGCACGCTGGGAACAGCGACGCTACGTTAGCAAAACGCGATCACTTTATAGTCTGACAGCAGGCGCGACCGGCGCTACCAGAGTTCGTCGGCGCGGCCCGACGGCAACCAGCGTAAAATGCGACATGCTGCATTTCGCGCCGATGTGTTACCCAGGCAACGCTTCGTCTACCTCTTTTCGTGACAAAGGGATGCTGGACACGCTGAAACAGCATGCATAAAGGAACGCAGCGCGGCGCGCGCCTGCGAGTATATGGCAGGGCCAGTGCCTGGCGTGTCAACGCCGGCGTGACGCGACGAAATCAACGCCGCCATGCACGCACCCCGCGTCACGTCGAAATGTATTGGTGCCTTGACTGTGGCATATAGTCATGTTCTCACATGCCAAGCATCTCATGATTATCATCTTTGCACCAGTAACATACCTTCATCATCCATTTGCGTCACGTAATACCAAATTTGGCATTTGTGAAGCTAGCGAAACGGTCACGAGCATATCATGAGTATGGCATGTAGTCATGTTGTTACATGTCACGTATGTCATGACTATCATCTCTAAATGTGTCATTTATCTATGTCGTCCTTTCGCGTTGCGTAATACCGAAATTGGTGCATGTAAAGCTAGCAAAACGGCCGCGAGCGCATCATGAGTGTAGCAAGTAGTCACGCTGTTACATGACACGCATCCCATGTTTACCATGTTTGCACCAGTATCATACCTTCGTCTTCCATTCACGTCCCGTAAACCAAATTTGCTATAAGAAAAGCTAGCAAAACGGCCGGCAGCGTATGATGTGCGTGGCATGTAGTCATGTTGTTACCTGACACGCATATCATGATTATCATGTTGGCACCAGTCACATACCTTCGTCATCAATTCACGTATTGTTATACCAAATTTGATATATGTGATGCCAGCGAAACGGCCGCGAGTGCATCATGAAAGTGGCGTGTAATCATGTTGTTACATGACATGCATGTCATAGTTTTCATGTTAGGGTCTGTCACTTGTGTTCGCAATGCAATCTTGTCATACCATATTAGTTTTTCAACAAGCCATGTGAACGGAACCACCACAAGAGCTGCAGGACCATGAAAAGTAAATAATGACATTATAGACAAACATATTATGATTTTTATGTTATGACTAGTCAAATACGTTCTCCATACAGTCATGTTATGCCATACCGAGTTTGGTTTCGATACCACTATTGCAACAGCCATGAGAGCCAAAAGTGATAGGCGGCTAGATAGATAGATAGATAGATAGATAGATAGATAGATAGATAGATAGATAGATAGATAGATAGATAGATAGATAGATAGATAGATAGATAGATAGATAGATAGATAGATAGATAGATAGATAGATACGCTCAATATTGCCGAAGTTTGCTAAGAAATGCTTCGCATAACTTGCGAAAGCCTTGTGTAAAAGGGTATCTCCGTGCAATGACGTGAAGCCTGTGAGCGGGGATGCGTGCAGTGTTTATGAAAGAAATCCACGCTCCACTGGCTTTCCTATATAGGTGCAGAAACCCACAGTGCGCTTCGGCCCAAGCGCACGCTACGAATTTTTGTTGTTAAATCACGCACTTGCGAAATCATCCACCGGCATTAAAACGCAAGTGGCAGACACTGCCTCTATTGGCATAGTCCCTCGAGAGCAAGGACTCGTTAGGCCCTTTCGTTATTGTGCAGAAATAAATATGGCAAACTACAGGTATGATGGGACCTGAGACTAGATTGAATAATTAATTGATATGTGGGGTTTAACGTACCAAAACGACCATATGATTATGAGAGACGCCCTAGTGGTGGGCTCCGAAAATTTCTACCACCTTGGGTTCTTTACCGTGTACCCAAATCTCAGCACACGGGCCTACAGCATTCTCGCCTTCACTGAAAATGCAGCCACCGCAGCAACGATTCGATCCCGTGACCTGCGGGTCAGCATCTGAGTGCCTTAGCCACTATACCACCGCGGCAGGAATAGGGCCAGAGAAAATTCATTTCATCGTTTAAGAATGAGAATTATCAAAGGACTTGTCCAGAAGATTCTTAGGCTGAGCTGGCAGGCGCAAAATTTTTTCTCGTATGGACGCCAATGCCTGCTTCCGTCACAGTATTTGAGTATTTGTGAGTGTGTTGGTTGTTAGAATTTTTTTAAGTCATGCAGTTTCCGCCGAAGCCAACGTTGATAAGCCTCAACTGTGATTTATTCTCACTAAAGTCATGATAACGGTTTATATACAGCTTTAAAGAACAAAATGAAAGTTTTGAAGCCAAACGAAGCAGTAAATGCCACAAAAACAGCACGCTATATTCAGTATACCTGCCTGGGAACAAGCTCCTTCAGAATTTCATTTTTGTAACGTTACCGAAAGCTGCCATAAAAGCACTCCAACAAGAACTATGTTTTAGGGGCGAAGCTCCATTGAGTCTAACCATGTCCTGTGTCAGGCGTAACCGAGAGGAGAAGAGAACAAAAAAGGAAGGCAGTATCGTTCGAAAAGTATAATAGACGCTGCTGTCTCATTGAAGTACATACAAACGACAGTTCAGCGAGGATATATTAGATGACACTGTAGTGCTACTCTCCACTTGACAGCTGCGCGGGTTGTATCTAGGTGCGCGAGGAACTAGTGCCTGCCTTCGTCTCCCGGATCGTCTCCGTACGCGGCGGATCGTTGGTGGGGCATGGAGGAAGCAGAGCGGCGGGCGCGCAGTGCCATGGCGGTTCCTGCTTGTCGCCTATAAGGCGTTAAAACGTCGATAATGGTGATACGGTGATCTATAGGGCGTTTAGACATTTAGTTCACATATGACAAGTATAGGGAATCGATTCCCCCGAACGAATAGGCGAAAGTCCGAGATACGGGACTTCATGCCTCTGGCATTCCATTAAAAAACCAACAAACTTTTAACCTCAATGGTAGAGATGTTAGCGAGAACTGGATTCAGCGCATTCAGCATTTCCAGTGCACTCTTAGCAGACGGAGACTGTATGCTGCTTAGAAAGGTCTGAATCATGGCAGTAAATGATTGCAAGATTGCAGCCACTTGTCTGTATATGTTGGAAATATCCCGAACCGGCATCTCGGGCTTGCCTTCATAAAACTTTGTTGGTTCTCTCAGTGAGGCTTCCCTTTCAAGTGCAGGCTAGTCTGTCGCAGCTACAGTGTGCTCACCGGCCTTGTCCTTCACGGTAATTAGTATTTCCCGCAGCATGTGGTCGGGAGGTAGAAAAGGTGGTAAAAATGAGGGAGGCGTCCAACGAATCGAAGAGGTAGCAGGTGTCCTTGAAAACTGACGTCGACGGGAACGACGCCTCCTGACTTTAGCGGCCGCTTCTCGATGAGATGAGTGTTCACGAATCATCTCCTTCAAGATTGCGATTTTCTTCTGAATACGCGGGCAATCCTTTAATATGGCTACATGGGATCAGTTGCAATTCGAGGATTTCTTGGCAGTAGTGACGCGCTTATCTGCAGCATGGAGCTAGGCGCAGTGTTAGGATACCATCAGATTCTCGCGGACGCTGCTTACATGCCCAAGTTTAATGCATTTACAGTACTGGAGAGGCTTTGGAATGAGAGGCCGCAGAGCATGTACGAAGTACCCCACCTTCACATGAGAGGGGAGGGATGTGCTCTTAAACGCAATATGCGCATATATGTCGTAGATCACGCCGGTTACTACATCAAATCCCAAGAGAACATGAGTGTACCTGATTGCCGTTTAAGTCAGTTACACTGCGCAGAACACCCAAAGCACTTGTGTGCAGGATGTCAACAGCCAGTATATTTTTTCTGGCGTTCACTATTTTGTCTGTCATCTCATTTGGCACGAGCGCTTCCAGAGAACTCGACACAGATTGTCTTTTAAGACGTTTCATGCTGAGGGTAGGAAGTGCAGGCAGAAACAGTATAGTACTAGACTTTTGCGTTTCACTTACAGCTTGAATACCCGATTCTGAGGATGTCCTCGTGTCTCTCCTCTTCGTTTTGCGGCTTCATGCTGGATGTAAACCATCAACTGAAAAGTCATCACTGCTCAGAGAGTAGGCATGGGTATCTTGATTGTCGCTGTCCCTTGCTTGTCCAATCCATTTCCTAGAAGAGGCCGCCGCTGACGCCTCTAGTACTAGCTGGCACCCGCGATGGTCTACATCCATCCCCTCCAAGGGAGCAGCAAAAAACAATCAAGCGACCCAAATTTCTATAAAAATGCGCTGGAGTTAGCAGAGATAGCACTAATTCTTAACAGACTTGACCGTCGTTTTCACCAGTGATTAGAGCACATATAGAACCTATGTAGATAAGGTACCCCCTTTTTTTTAAGACACTACAAAAGTTTAGACGTACGCCACCACATGTCAAAATGGCATTCATGGCAGTCATTGGAATGTTTACGCAACTTGTTCAGTGTGTACAAAAATTTCAAAGAATGGAATCATACGATTGCTTAGTAAAGTTAGCTTTGCTACAATCATTCATGCAATTTTTTATTCATCATTCACTGATTCAAATCGTCTTAACTCTTGAGTTACCGCGCAAAAATTATTATTTTTCAAATGTCTAAGGAAAATCACTTTTGCCAGTTTCGAAAGTACTCCAGCAACCTTTTCAGCATACCAACTTTCGCACAATGAAATTGTCCTTCAAAAAGAGTATATGTTGGGGGGCAACAAAAATGTTTTTGACTGAATGAAAAATTTGAAAAGTGTCTAACTTTTTTTTCCATCTGGTCAACAGTGGAATATTAAACGCTTTATATGCAAATTTTTTCAAAACAAACAGAATATAGAATGTGCATTTTGAAGAGAAGTGACCCAGGAGCAGTATAAGTAGAATAAATGTTGTACAGAGTTTTTCTATATATTCATGCGGACAAAGAGCATTATTTAAAACAAAGGTGCTGCTTGATTACTTATACTGTGCGGTGAATCACAGCTTGGTTTTTCGTGAGGCTTGGATTCGTACGCTTTTTTCAGTAAAGCTTTTTTTTAGACAAGAGCCTCCAAGTGATTGATTGGATTGGATTGGATAAACTTTTATTAGGTGATTGATTGATTTGGGGGGTTTAACGTGCGAAAACAAGCCTCCAAGTGGTACATTATAGTTGGATGGCGGCGATGTGAATGACACCTCTATAAATGAAATGTCTAATGAGCTTCCCCATTTCGTCTAACATCCCCTCTTTCCATAAACCACCTAACTCCGCATAGGTTGGCGTTTCAATATATGCATCAAGGCATTTTTCTTAACATATTTGCATATTGTACTAAAAAACAATATCGCGCTCAGTTCTAAAACATTTCGCGCTGCTCCGTAGTCAGGAACAAAGTGTGCTCCTGTGGCCTTCTTATTGTCAGGAGAAACTCTGGAGCCCGCGCCAACACACCACGCTCCTGCACCGTGTGGAGTTCGCACGTAAGTAGAGTAGCTATCAGATTGGGCCCAAAGGTCAGCAGCTACACACTTGGGGCGGACGAGACAACGTGAGCCCTTGAAGAAAACATACCCAAGAACGGCTGCGGATGTCTCAGACTGACGCAAAGCATCGTCGTCAAAAAACACAAAGCTGAGATGCTGCGAGTTTGCAAGACAGCTTCGAGCGACGCGAGTGTTTTGCTGTGCAGGTGCGCATTCATGCGTACGTGACGACGACGCCACAGGAGTGACTAGTGACACTAAATGCGACCTTGTGTTTGATACAAGCGAAACTAAAGCAGCTCGAATCTCTCTCAGATAGCTTGACTCTTTAAACATGCGGTGGACATTTGGAGATAACTTTTGTGGAATAAATTTTCTTCGACTCCTAGCGACAGCTCTGTAATGAATAGGCGACATAATTTTTTTTTGCACTTCTTACTGCCCAACACTGTGAAACTGTGAAGCTGACATTTCCATTCTATATTTGGCTTGCAATTGTTATTTTAATCACAGAACGTCGATGTTACTGCAGCATAACCGCGATGGGCACGTAGTTTTGTGAAGTTCGTAAGCCTAGTACATCTTTCCATCAACACACGCACATTGATTGGCGCAAAGATTTGTCAAAAATCACTCTCCTGCCAAAAAAGAAAAATTCAAATTGGTAATGAAGGTTGAGTGGCTTTAATAACTACCCAAAAGTGCCGTGTACACGAGAAATTTATTCAGTAAGCTAAAATGAACAATCCAAAGCATCAATCACCGGTGATTGATTTGAATATGTGTGGTAACAAAAGAGTTAGGCGGTCCTGCAACATCATTTAAAGTAATCATCTAATAAGTTCTATAAAAGAGATTATCCCCTTACGAAACGAATGTCATGATTTTTGGAATCCACAAGGTACGAGCAGGGTTACCGCAATTGCCGCAAGCTTATAATCCATTAAACTTTGTTCACGGATTATTCCGCATTGCTCAAAGGCGTTAGGAGGCGCCGGGTGGCAAACAAACAAATCTACAAATATTTATTAGAACAGCACACTCGCTTTTCCCACAGCCAGTTCCACTGCAGAGTAGTTGTGACAAAAACGATCTCGCAAGCAAGTTAATCTCGGTACTGTACTCGGGTATTTCAAGTGCGTTCGCTGTGTTTTACATCGAGAGATCTTATCAGATCAGAACACGGGTCATGCGTGGCACCGTAATTGTCCGCCGTAACTGCCGCCAGCGTCTGTTACCAGCATCGCAAGAATTATAGGAAAAGAAAAGAACTCAGCAAATAAGAAACACCAAGGACGCGATTGAAATCGAAAATGGGTCCGCTGCGTGCAAGTCCAGTATTTTACCACTAAACCACGCCGGTGCTTCTAACTCATTTCCAAACTGCTTTTAGGCAGACTTAATTTCGAAAAATGAGTCACGTTATTATGAGTAATAAAGCATTCTAGAACACCAAAGAAACAACCACGCGCCACACAGCTAAAATCACGTGAAGAGTGCTGCAACACATTACAGATTATTGTTCTTTTTTTACCTATTAGCTGTGCTGCATACCAACGTCTGGAATAATTCTTCATCGTCTTCAACCACTGCATAATAATATTGCACTAAATCCGTAGCAAGTGTGTAGCGGATACCACGCTGCTCTGAAGAATAACGAAGGATAGCACAGTGAGTGCAAGCTTACTACACAAACATTATGATTATTTATGGCGTAGTGGATACCCAGTAAATCTACTATAGCCGTTACTCGAAGAGTCTTAAGAAGAGGCTCTGAGAGGCCGCTCTTCTAGCTTTTGTGTTGACAGGGCTGCGGGTTCCGCTGAGGCCTAGCGTTTTTTCGTAGCACTGAAAACTATATAATCAGCATTTTAACTCCGAAGATGTCAATACGGGTGTTTGCGTTATGCACGCTCTTATCAACACCCTTATTACACCGTTATTTTCACAATTGTCCTGTTTGTAAGCAAAGCACCCTAGCAACACTCCCTTTACGCCATCATATGTGAGTTGTTATGAACAAAGGTACAAATTTATGGCATTATAAGCAGCTTTGCTGATATTATAAATATACTTGAGCCGTCGTGATAACAGCAAGGCCTGTTTTACTAGCTGCTTGTAATTCTAGTAACGAATCGAAGGAGAAAGTTAGGAATTTCAACCGAAACGCAGCGTTGATATATAAAGCGCCTAAACAACAAAAACAAAACAGACAAGAGAAGTGCCACTTATCCGATAGAGTCAGAGCCAATCCTTTAGTAAATGTAGCTGTCGACCTTGTTATCTACTTGATCACACTACACACGCTTTTTGAGATCATCAATAAAATACAGGTGACTCACTACTGTTCGTTTCCTACCACTTCCACCGTCATGTACAAGTACATAAACTACAACTGCAAGTGCACAACTAGTTCATTACACGTGTATGCGGTGCTTTCTGCCAACCCCACCCAATTCTCTTGGCGCATTGCATATATGATTTTAGAACAATCTTATTACCTTGAGCGGATGACCAGAACTGTAGAGTTTTTCTAGACCTAACGCAGTCAGAATCGAGAGGGCTGACGTCTTCGATGCGTTTTACCAAAGATGAGAGCAAAAGACAGCCAGTGGCGTAGTCAGGGTGTAGCACCCCTCCCCTCCTCAAAATACTTTGCCATAACATAAAAAGTGAGAAAACACCGATTCAAAGAGGTGCTCCCCCCTCCCAAAATCAAGAATATGCCTCCCCCCCCCAAAAAAAGTACTGTCTACGCCCCTGTCGACACCTGACGTCTGCTATCACCACTTTATTGTACACAAGAAGTTTATCTGCCAATAAACGTTCTTTTTGCGAGCACAAGTTCAAAAAACATTGAGTTAATATTTCCTACTATCACCAAATATTTCTATTTACCAGCTTTCAGAACTAATGGTCCAATGGCGTAGTTCGAAAAAGTGACGCACCGAGCATTCTGTCAACATTTTCTTTGATCTGCGTCTTCACTTGTCAAAAATGAAGCATAACTAACCAGCTCATGTTTTTTTTGTGTGTGATAAAGCTTTCTTTATCGCCATACTTCTGCTTACAGACACACATGTCCTGGACAGCTTCTTGTTTTGTGTGACAATGCAGCCTAGCAGCATTGGCGCAAAACAAACGCATTAGCGACTCACTTTCAACACTTTTCGCCCTGTGACTGGCCACACATTTTAAATATTCTTGGTAATATGCGAAGCCGAGCGAAAACGTGAATAAAGTAGTTGGGCCAGCTGAATTACGTTTAAGTTTGAAAATTTGGTTGAAGTGCACCGAAAAGACACCGACAGAAGAGGCTGACAGGACCATGCTTTCTCGGTGCATCAACAAAACTTTCAGACGTGAAAACGCAAATATTCTTAAAGGTGAAGCTTTTCCGACTACTTGAATGCTAACAACCTAAATTCTGCTCGCCACCTTTTTATGAGAGGCCCTGAATGGGACCCTTTTAATTTATGTAGCACTCCATATGATGCTTGTAACCATGACATAATTACTATACAATGGTGGGCACAGAATCGCGTGATATCAGTAGTGGAGAACAATCGAATGTCTTTCGAAATGTCCAACCAAAGAATGTTTTATTATCAACCACGCCAACGGTTGCCTGACCTATTGTATGTAAAAAAGACATTGCTGCTGTCAACGGTTTGAATAAGAGACAGTGGCAGACATTGATGCAGAGTATGGAGGAAAAAGTGGTTGGCCGCTTACTCATAGTGTCAAACAAAAAGAATTGAAGCAACACTAAGTGTGCGTCGTTGTGGAGAAATATTTTCTTGCTATATATATATATATATATATATATATATATATATATATATATATATATATAGGCAGGCATGGTGGTTGAGTGGCCGTAGCGTTGCATATAGTCTAGTAGATCCTCCGTGAGCGGTCACAACGTGGTTTATTTCGACGTTTCGGCCTAGAGTCTGGCCTTCATCAGGAATGCAGCAAATGCAGCAATGATGAAGGCCAGACTCTAGGCCGAAACGTCGAAATAAACCACGTTGTGACCGCTCACGGAGGATCTACTAGACTATATATATATATATATATATATATATATATATATATATATATATATATTATATATATATATATATATATATATGTGTGTGTGTGTGTGTGTGTGTGTGTGTGTGTGTGTGTGTGTGTGTGTGTGTGGAGGGTCTCGTACTGGCCGACTTGGTGCCTTTAGGTGGTATACGAGAGACTAATGGTCAGTTTGCAGCTGAAAACAAGTTCACGTGCTACGTGATGCCAAACAGGCTAGTAAAGGGGGTGCCACACTCACCGCCATGCCTGTACTAGTGGGGCTGACTGACACTCCCACGTTTAATTCACATATATACTCAATGAAGCGGCTGGGGCAATAGCCGCCGTGGTAGCTCAGTTCGTAGAGCATCGAACGCGTTATTAGAAGGCCTGTTTGATTCCTGCCCACGGCAAGTTATCTTTTCACCCACTTTTCTTTGTTCACATTTACATTACAATTCGGTCTTATAACTTCCCCTATACTTTCCTTGGCATTATTGTCTGTTAGATCTCAATAATATTGTTAAACACCAATAAAACGAGCCCACTTCCTCTCTCTCTCTCTCTTTCTCTCTCTCTCTCTATATATATATATATATATATACGAAAAAAGACGCACTAGCCTCTTTGTGTGGAGCGAACATCTTTCGCGGCAACGATCAGCACGCGGCGTGTGCCCCCACAGTAGACGGGAGCTTCTACGGGCTGCGTTCTCAACACCGAAAAGAAAAACGGTGCTGCAATTAGGTGTACCTGGAGCAGCCATTTTCTCTTACAATAGTGTTTTGTAGAGTTATATGAGATTGTATGTAATTGAGTTAGCTGCTAGCCTCATTTCGTATAACATTGCAATTAGTCGCTATTACATCAATTGCTTCACCTTTACGATGAAGCTGACTTTGTGCAATCATTCCTACCACAGTCACGAACTGTATTTGATAACATGCACAGGAGTGAGATATTTTCTTTAGACACAGCTAGGTATTCAGTGTCTACGCACGTTTTGCAGGTTCTGTACCGTTTGCGATAGGTTATTGAGGCCTGATACTCATGCGAAGGTTCTGAAACGTGTGGTATCAGATGAATTTTTATGCGTGTCACGTAATTCTTTTTACTGTGTTCTCACCGTCTCATGTTTTTACGGACAGAAACAAACCATACCGCAACCGCATTTAAACGGCGCCTGCATGACTTGCCGATCGTGAGGATTTTACTACGCCTACATACTTCGGCGAGTGCTTTAGTACACATTTGAACATTTTACGCTACAACAAACCAAGGTGGACGTATACTTACGCTCACTTATACGTACGAATGCTTGCACAGACGCTCCTGTCACATGTGTTCAGCTCCAAATCTTCAATATATCTCCACGCATGTACATGTGTGCCACACAGTCGTAGAACATGCCTCTAACGATGCCCTCACAAGAACATGGCATCTTACCTAAACTGACCATACAGCGTTTACCATATAGGTTCGTCAAATGTAACGCGGTGGAAAAAGTCTGGTGCATAATTCATGCCTTTTATTACATTTTCCTGTTTTCACGTCTGCGATAGTCCTTTCACTTCAACGTGAGTGCATTTCGATGTGAAAACAAGCGGCTTGTGACGTTTCTCGGTGCTGAACTTTGACCTCATCTCCTGTCTGACGTACCACAGCCGTGTGACGTATCACAGTTGTGTCACACGTGTCTAGATATTGTGTTCGGAAAGAGTGTTGTGTGAAGAGTGCACTGCATGCCATCGCCAACATACTTAAGTGACCACAAGCTGGTTCTCACTTTCGTCTATTGTACTGTGTTTCATTAGTATACACCGGTGTCTGTCGAATGCAATCTTTGCTGCATTTATTTAATATACGTCATTAAATACGCAATTCAATGCACCAAGTGGGCCTTGCATATATAACTATCATTCCTAGCACACCCGACGTAGGGCTTCAGCGCATATAGATGCACTCTACACATAGCAAACTGCCACCAGCGGAGACACACGACGTATAACCTTTAGTACCAGCATGCGCTGCTACGGGAGGCACTTCTCATCAACGCCGCAACTACGCACGAGCCTTGTTGGGGTCATATACTGTGGACCACGCCGCAGGAAAGTTGGTTACTTAGCAAGCGCATGTTTCCTACAATTATTATCGCTCCTAAATATACTAGCCTTGCTTTGCGAAACAATCAATTATGTTTTTATCGCAGTTATTGCTTCGCATTTTTAGAGAAACTGCGACTTTTTTGTTCACAGGTGACAATTCATAACTTTGGGTAGCCTTAGATGTTATTGAATTCTGCTGGACGAATAGTTGAAATATTTTCTTCTACAATTAAGACGTAAAAACTTTTCCTAAATGAAGGCATTATTTCCTCAAAAATAAATATTTAGCAATATTTAATAATGTTAATCCCACAGGGATGAGAAGTTGCTGAGACGAATTGAAAGATGACTAATAATGACATAAAGGACAGCCCAAGCTACCAGTGCCCGTCAGCGGTTGGTCAAAATATCACGCTCAGAGGGCGACTAGTACGTGTGCACCTCGGAAATCATGAATATGGCAAATGGCAAGTAGGAATTTCAATGCCGTCAGTAGCATTTAGGTAGCTGTAGGTTGACGGGTGTTCGTGGACTAATACGTCACAAAGGTCACGAAAGCTGCACTCATCAAGGAATGTATTATTCAGAGAACTGCATAAATAGCTTTAAACGCTGTGTTCTTGGGGCCGATAAAATTCATTGTAAAGCGAAGACTTCAACATGTTTCTGGGTATGTATGGGTTGGTCATTGCCAGCTGTAACAAGAAAACAGCACCCAATGAACGACGCCGTATCTTATACTGTCCGTGAATAGTCTTGTAAGACCATCAAAAAGAGTACTTTCATGCAGATGAATACGCATTTCTTGGAAGGTTCGACACGCATTGATACGGCCACATTTGCATCACTTCTCAAGAGAAGGGTTCGACTACCATTTCTTCTGTGAGCTGCACGGGTACGGGTGCTACAAGTGTTGTTTAGCATTCTCTCTAGACGAGTTTCTTGATTAATACTATATTCAAACACATCACATAAGGGAAGAGCAGATTGCTGTAATCGCGATCCCGCACACGTTGTGCAGTTACGTTTCGGGCTTAGAGCGTGGAGAAGAGAGCTGTGTTTTGCCTATCGGTAAGATCACCTTTTTGTTTAGCACATTATTAAATACTGTGCTAACGATTTGAAATATTCACTTCTATAGCACAATATAATATAACATCTTGATAACTACCCTGCTCATACAAGGCACTGAATGTAAACTTTCGAAAGTGCGTTATATTATGACTCATTTGTCCCTGTTTGCGGCAGCGCTCAGTCTATTTCATTAGTGTCTATTCTAAAGAAGTGCAGTGGAGCATATGCACCAACGCGTATGCGCCTTCGGAAGAGAACGAAAAGCCTGCTCACGGTTATCACGAGAACCTGTGCCACCTTTCCCAGCCTTGCTGTACGGCTCTTTTCCATTGCAACCTCGTTGCGGCTTCTCTGCTTCAATTAACCTCATCGCGTTTGGGGAAGGTTACTGAGATCCCGAAGCAGACCTGGAGCTCCGCTCTCACAAGTTGGCCGAAAGACCATCGCCACACACGACTGACGCCGTCACTGACCAGCCCACCCCAGCTCAGCCAGCCCCACCGGCTGCCGGGTCTCTCTGCCCCAGCGCTAGCCGTCATTGAAACGCACCCATCTTTAGCGGCAGTGGTGAGCAAGACGTCGAAGACTGGCTCTCCTTGTACGAACGCGTAAGCGCCAGCCACAAGTGTGACGACTATTCCAAGCTCAGCTACGTCTTTTACTTGGCTGACGTCGCTAAGCTTTGGTTCAGCAACCGCGAAACCGCCATCGCCAGCTGGTCTGCCTTCAAGACCATCGCAACCGAAGTGTTCAGCCGACCAGAGGTCTGCAAGCTCCGCACTGACCAGCGTCGACGACGCCGAGCACAGCAGCCTGGCGAGACGTTTCTTAGTTATATTGATGATGTGTTCGACCTCTGCAGGCGTCTCAACCCATCCATGTCTGAAGAAGAGAAGATCCGACTAATTCTCAAGGGCATCGAGGAGGGCGCGTTCTAGATGTTGCTGGCAAAGAGCCCGACCACTAAGGCAATCCTCGTGAGCTTGTGCCTGAGCTTCGATGAATTGTGCCGTCAGCGTCGCATCGCCCGGCAGAGTGTTCCACCATATGAGTCAACATCGGCTGTCGCAGTCACAAACCGAGAGCAGGCCTTTCGTTCTCTTCAGAAGGCGCATACACGGTGGTGCTTATGCTCCCCTACACATGGACCATGCTCCGTGCATCAGTGTAAATTTTGTTGGTCCTCTGTTCAGGTGACGCGAATTTTGAGCATGCGAAACTGAGGCAATAAATTTTGTGACTGAGAAAAACCTGCGCAATGGCACCACCCTTGAACCATTGGCTGAACGCCTGCCTACTGAATGAAATCACCATGCGTCACCAACTTTCTGGCCCTCATCGTGACCCTCACTGCCAGGAGACACGCGCTCCCTGAATTGTGGTTCAGTATCTGTGCACTGGGCACCTCGTTGATTAATATTGAAACGTACAAGAGCAACTGAAGCGTACACAATTGAATCCAACACTGTCTTCGTTGATATGTTTCACTGCACTACCTCTCACGTGACAGTCACTCTGTTGGTATGATCCACTATATTCGCAGCCCCGTCTCCCCTGCAGTCTGAGCCAGAAGAAGGAAAGGCATCAATAAAAAAATCACGCGGAGCTAAGTTTCAACTGGTTTGCTTGCGTAGGAAAAAAATCACAGCATATCCATGGAGTACATGATGAAGAGTGGGTCGAAGCATCCGTCTATCAGTCTGCGCTGCCGTCCGTACGTTGATTGATATGTCGGGTTTAATGTTCCAAAACCACCATATGATTATGAGAGACACCGTAGTGGAGGGCTCTGGAAATACAGACCACCTTCTTTAGCGTGCATCAAAATCTGAGCACACGGGCCTACAACACTTTCATTTTCATCAAAAATGCAGCCGCTGCACCCGGGATTCGATCCCGCGACCTGCCGGTCAGCAGCCGAGTTCCTTAGCCACTAGACCACCGCGGCGGGGCAAAAAAAGGTGCAATCAGGACTCGGTGTTCCCAGGTGGTCTCCCTTCCAAGTACGGACCGAGCCCAATGCTGCTTAGCTTCCGTTATCGAACGAGAACCGGCGCATTCAGCATGATATGGCCGATGGCATCCATACATTCATTCTTGCTTCCGTCCGATTGATTGATATGTGGGGTTTAACGTCCCAAAACCACTATATGATTATGAGAGACGCCGTAGTGGAGGGCTCCGGAAATTTCGACCACCTGGGGTTCTTTAACGTGCACCCAAATCTGAGCACACGGGCCTACAACATTTCCGCCTCCATCGGAAATGCAGCCGCCGCAGCCGGGATTCGAACCCGCGACCTGCGGGTCAGCAGCCGAGTGCCTTAGCCACTAGACCACCGCGGCGGGGCTTGCTTCTGTCCGTCCGTGCGTTGGTCCACGAATCCATCCGTCCGCCTCCCGTGCAATCGCCCGCCCGTGCGACCGCCCGCCCGTACATTCATCCACCTGCCCATGCATTCGTCCACCTGCCCGTGCATTCATCCACCCGCCCGTGCATTCATCTGTCCGTTCGTCCATCGATCCGTCCATCTAGTGAACCCTCTCAGTACCGCCATCTCGCATCTTTTCATCACATAGTTATCTTATAGAAGTACTGTCATCCAGCACACATACCAAGGTTTAAACGAAAGGTGGCACGGCTGGACTAGAGGAGTGGCACGTGCGCACTTTCTTACGGCTTGCGCTTCGTGTCTAGCCCACACCTTGTGCTGCCTGTAGTTCACAGAGCTGTGGCCCAACACTCGCTAAACCTTCTTAAAATTCAGGAGGGTTACGCCCAGCGATTTGAACATGGCGACCAGGTATATTGCTGAAAATGCGTCCTGCTGATACTAGTGTTGCTTTAGTAAGCATCGAATTCAAGGCAACTTTTTTTGCAGAAGTAACCGATACTCTTCCATGTACAATATTTACTACAAACTACTATCTTTTTTATTTATGACTTACGTGCATGGGTTTCCTCCTCAATTCATATGAGTGTGTGCGTGCCGCCATTCTGCTCCAGCGGCTGGAGAGGTTGCTACGTACTACAACGACGCACTACTACTATTACAAAGAATACTTCCACTGCAGCTACGATTACGACAACGATTACGACTACGACCCACGGCATAAGGAGCTTCGTCCCCAAAACACGGTTCCTGCTTTTAGTTCCCGGTTCGGGAATAAATTTCAGGCGGAACGTAACGGGTCCTAGGGCTTCCACCCATCGAAACGGGTCGGCAAACCGAGGAAAAAAATTATGGCAACGCTGTGGAACATGCTGGAACCATCGGACCAGCACAAGGTCTCCTGGTTTGAAAGGGGTGTGATTCTCGTTAGAAGGCGTGTGGAAATCCGCGTGGTGATGCTCTATAGCCAAGTGCTCTTTAAATAAAACCTTCTGAAGTAGCTCCACAGTGGTGGTATCATTCGGACGCATTTACGCCGTTAAGTGGACACCAAAGAAGCTCTCTTGTGGAAGCCTTGGCATCCTTTAATGGACAAGCTTGAATGCTGACTCCTGTTTGATTTTCTGCTCTGACGCATTGGGGACGAAGAAGGCTGTGGCTACATATTCTTTCAGTTGTGACAGGTACTCACGTAGGAAGACAGTATGTTCTATATGGTACGGTTTGTGCGTTCCACCAGATCATTCGTTTGCGGGTGCTGAGGAGTGGCCGCGTCATGTCAAATTCCGTGCTCGATTTGAAATGTGGGGTTTAACGTCCCAAAACCACCATATGATTATGAGAGACGCCGTAGTGGAAGGCTCTGAAAATTTCGACCACCAGGGGTTCTTTAACGTGCACCAAATCTGAGCACACAGGCCTACAACATTTCCGCCTCCATGAAATTCCATCCTCATTTAGTGGGTTTCGGAATGCGCACGAAGTGAAGGCCGTGCCGCAATCAGTAATGAGCAAGCGTGGTGTGCCCTGTCGAAAAAAGACGCACTTGTTGGTGGACGTCAGACCGTCCTGCATTGAAGGGTTTAGGATGGCCCTGACTTCGGTCCACTTCGTTGGATTTTCCCTGGCAACGATAAGGAACTTTTTGCCACGAGATGTGTGCGGGAATGGTCCAATTTGATCAAGTCCTACCATCTCAAAAGACGTTTCTGGAGGAGGGATAGGTTGCATAGGAACCGGTTTTGTGATGCGATGGTATTTGTGATGGCCTTCCATGCTTGACACACCGTGCACGACAAACAAAGAGGGAGATGTCACTGTGCATGCGCTGCCACAAAAACGTCTCTTTTTGATACGCGCCAGCGCCTTGTGAAGCCTAAGGTGACTGACAGTCGGGACGTCGTGTCACATCAATAGCACGAACAATTGTCGCATGGCTACCGGCACTAGAGGTACACACGACCCATGCCGATAGTTTACGTGATAAAGAATTCCTTCTCAGACGAAATAATTCTATATCGGGGGAGTACGTGCTCTCAAGCGTCATGACGACATTTGGGAGTACGTACTTCCCCGGATAGTTGTCATGTTATATTGATGATTTCTGCGTCTGCTTTGTGTGTAGCGCATGAATCAAGCACTGCAATAATTGAGAAGATGTCGCTGAAAGCTTTCGCGTGGCGAGAAAGCTTGTGAGTTTCTCGATGGTGCACACTAAACAAAAATGACCTGAAATAACCTCAAAAACTGGGTAAACCATTTGTCCTCTAGCGCACTACCTTTACTGGTTTTTTTTACCACCTACTATAGAGATAAAAATTTACTCTCGTGCTAACTGAGTTTTTGAACGTAGGGAGAGTAGTAAATATTTACTCCAGTGAGGTTTTTGAGTGAGTATAGAGAGAGTAAATCTTTACTGCATTCACAAGGTTTTTGAGGTGATTCTTGGGAGTTATTTCCGGTGGTAAAAAAAATAAAAATTGACGGGTGCATTCGCCCACAGTGTACAAATTTATTGAATGGCAGAATTGTTTGAATTTAATAAACGGCCGAATTGGTGACACATTGATTCACATACAGACAAACGCGCACACACTACAAACGCACAATAATACAACACTCGAACAGACTGCACGCGTTGCTCGACTATACGAGGACAGTCCGGTAGATATAGGCACGACTTTTTGACCGGCCGTGTAGTACCGGTAAGAGAGCTCTTTTTTGCATTGATTAACAACAACGGTTGAAGGTGCAAGCGTAAACTTAAGGTGGGCTGCAGGGAACTAAATGTCACACCGACCTTTTATTATAAATCTACCTGATCTCACCTTTTGGATTATCCAATATATACATGGCGCATCGGGCTCATGGCCCCACGCGTGTTAGCACTGCTGATGCACAAGTCCATAAAATATACCTAAGTACGCACAAACCCCGGTAGCTCAATGATTTTCACTGAGCGACGGTGCACAAACACAGTAGCAGCACGTATTCATAACAACAGGCGTAGAAGAGCGGTCCACGCCAGCATACAAGCTGCTTACCGATGGCGTGCTAGGCCTATTCGAGGAGCACGGCTATCTGATGAAACACAGGTGGCGATGACAGAACACATATCCTGTGCGAATTTTGTCGTCATTTCAGACACAAATGAACACTTGACGGCAATCTTACGGGGACGGGTCGGTGTATGCATACTTCCAACGAAAGACCACCGTCCAGGTTTTCTTCGTGCTCACCGGCAGCCGCTTGTTGGTTCCGTCTGCCTCTTATCGGCTTCGTGCTACATGTTTGAGAACAGTTGGTGCATGAGGTGGCCAATTCGGGCAGCACTTTACTCCTGCAGACATCGCCTACTGTGGAAAAAAATATATGCGATGTTTCTTTCACCTGCCCCGGCGACACACTACCACTGGTCACTGGCGGCCGCGGCTCGGTTCCGACGACAGAGTGAAGCATTTCACTTATTGCTTTCTCCAGTAGGCAATCACGGACAATGACGCCAGATTGATTTTGTTACCACTGGCAGATCTTCGTGATTCGACTCGGAAGCGAGATATCCGCGACGTGAAGGTTCGGAGGCGCTCTGAAGCGCACGGTCACTCGATGATGTAGGAAGCACTTGAAATCCATCAGCCCAACCAGACAGACAGATACCGAGCTTCTTGCACCGTCTGTCTCCAAGGCCACCGCCGAGCACAAACGAACAATTTGCGAAAATATGCAAGACAACTTCCCACAGCAGGTTTTCTTTTCTTTTTTTCTTTTTTGAGAGCCCCCTCCCCAGTTTTTTTTTCGTTCACAGAATGCTGTTCTCGCTTGTTGTGCTTATGCTGCGCCCCGTTCCAGTAAAAGTGCGTTGACTCGAGGTCAGTCCTGAGGCACGGCGATGCCAAAAAAAAAACAACAAAAAAACATCTGTGGTCCTTGCGTACCTTCAAGATTCACTGAGAGCATCACAAAGGGGGTATGGGGCGAAAGCCGCCGAAGCAGCTGCATTTTGCAATCACGTGGTAATAAACTCTGAAACGCAGGTTAAAAGTCATGTGATCGAAAACTCCCCAAGTGGTAAAACTGGATTTTGACATCCTTTTACTACTTTCCTGAGAGGTGGTGGTAAAACTATGTCATGTACCATCTTTTACTCCTACACGAGGTAATAATTTTAAACGCGAGAGAGTTTTCAGAGGTCATGAGCCGCAAAAACCCCAAACTCAGATAGTTTTGGTTACAGTGTGAGTGCCGCTGCAATGAAAAATGAAGAATGTATAATCCAGCAGGCTGAAAGCCCACCTGGCGAACTTAGCACTGATGCGATTTTTTTTTGTTTGAAGCCAGAGAAGGACGAAGTTGTCGGTTATAGCTGTGAAGGTATTATCGTAAACATAGCGACGAACTTTTTCGACTGTTCAAACTACCTCTATGCATTCCAGTTCAGACTGCATAGCGGTATAGCGGTCTGGCGGTATAACTCTGGTTTACTAAGCCGGCGGCAAGCATAAGCGAATGGTCTCCCACCCGCCATTGTTAATTTGTAAGAAAAACGGCTCCGCGGCCAAGACTACTGGCATCTGCGTGTATAATTGTCGGGGCAATGTCGTCATAGTGTGCAAGCGTCAGCGGTGCTTGAAGGCTAGTATTGAGGTTGCGGAAGGCAGCTTCTTGTTCGGAATCGCATTTTTAGCAAACTGATATCTTCAGTAGCTCGTTGAGGCGTTCCGCTCGAGAATCGAAGTCAGGAGCAAAGCGCGCGAAATATGTGATGAAGCCCAAGAAAATTTTCCGCTGCTCAGCTGTGGTGGCAGGTGGAATGCAGGCAATGACTTGAAGATTGGTGGGGTCAGTGTTCATGCCTTTGGCGCTGACTAAGTGCCTCAAGTAACTAGCTTCCGAGTAGCTGAAGAAGCACTAGGAATGCCTAATGCGATGCGAGCATCCTTGGAGAACACGCAAGACTATTTCCAAACGTCTGAGATGTTCCCGAAGCATGCGAGCGTAAACAACGACATTCATATAAACCGAAGCCATTGACTACTTAAGATGCATAAGAACCCGATCGCGTAATCGATGAAATGTAGCAGGAGCGTTGGAGAGGCCAAATTGCAGATGCTTAAACTGGTGAAAGCAGTCCGCAGGTATAATGGCGGTCTCCTCAGCATCATGCGGGCCCAGTTTCGGACCTTGCCAGAAAGAAGATTCATTGTAGTGAACAGGCATCATGCACTTGGTCAAGGACTTTGTAAAGACGATAAAGCGGATACACGCCATGTTTAGCAGCACTGTTTAGCCATCCATAGTCAACATATAAACAGATTGTGCCATCTTTGTTTCTGACAAGGACTACGGGGGACAACCACAGACTTGACGAGGTCGATATGATGCCATACTTAAGCACGTCATCTACTTGCTTAGCAATTTCTGCACGTTCAGAGGCAGGGAATCGACGCTGGTGATTCCGAATAGATACTTCTGAGCCAGGTTTGATTCTGTGCTGCACCAAAAGTGTGAGGCCAAGCTCTATGGGTGACATGCCACGCATTCACACAGTTTCGGTAAAAGTTTTTGAGTCTCATCTTTCTGTAACAAAGTTAAGTTGGAATGAAATTGAATACGTTCCAGTTAAGGGCGAAGCAGTTAATGGTGAAGGTTCTACGGGTTGTATTACTGCTGCGACAGACGGTGCTTTAAGGTAGGTACAGAGAACGATGCCTGCCGACAGGCACTGATTACTGTCGAATGTCGAAGACGAGCACTGTAGAAGTTTTGCCTTAACAGTGATGAAGGGGCAGCGGCATTGAGAGTTTGCCTGTAGACCTGAAACAAATGGCGCTTTGTACAATAATTTTCACGACGACAGAGGACTTGGCATGGCTGTAACGTAAATGGCATCCCTCGAAGCAGAAGATAATGGTATAGTAACAGAGGTTGCCATAATAAGAGGAAGCAAAGGCGGGTACGATTATCGAATTTCAGATTGCTCACTTCTCTCCGTACCCACGGCCGTGCACGTGATCATCGTTAGAATGCTAACTTGCGAAGAAAATCTGAAAATTTAGTATAGAGACTTTTCATCATATGGTAGTTGTCAGCTAGCCTGGAGCGCACTTTGTCAACAGATCTCTAAATGACTCGACGCAACGGGAAATACGGCGGCCAAGGGCAAGCTTTATCGGAAGCTTCAACAATTGCTCGGGTTGATGTCGAAGCGGTAAATGTCAGTTTAACGGTGCAATTCATTCCACTATACTCTAAACTAGCGCCAAACCGTACACACCAATGAAAGCCTAAAATCAACGGCACACACAAGTCCGGAAAGACAAGGAGCCGCTGTATCGCTGACTTCGAAAGCACACACGCATTCAGGCCGACTTCTAAAAGGCTATGTAGAGTGGTTCCGTCAGCCCGCACGAGACCTAGTCAATCGACCCGCGCAGCACTCACGGAAAAACTTCCAGACAAGAGGCTATCACGAAAAAGCTAAACGCACCCCCTGTTGTATCAACTAGTGCTTTACCATCCTCTAGCGGTTTTCCAAGCGTCACCGGCAAAGTTGGTGTCTCGGTGAAAGGGCCAAGTGGAAGAAGAGGGGTTTAAGCCATCATGCAAAGTCATGCCCTGGACGGCCAGCATTGTAGTTTTCCAAAAAGGCCTGGATAGGAGGAGCCCAATTTGCTAGGGGCTAGATCATTCGAAGGCAGCTCTGGGCAATACGTCTAACGTCGTTGCAGTGATAGCCCCGGAGCACCACTGAAGGGTCGGGGAGGCTAGCAAAAGCACAATGCCGGGCCCTAGACAGCGTGTCGAAGTAGGTTGCCCTCGTGCTTGGATCTTCAGCTGCTTGCGAGCTTTCGTGTACCTCCGCATCAAAAGCGATGGCAAGAGCTGATCATAGGTTGATCGAACAAGCGAGGTGGAGAAAGTGCTGGACGTTTCTGGTATTGATGGCTTCAACAAAGGCCTTAACAGCAATAAGGTCTATGGTCGCAGTAGCGCAACGTGTGAAAGCCTTCCGAGACAAGCTATCGACGTGAACAGCGAGTGCTTGAAGGTCACGCCGACCTTGCCGGACGTCTTTCAATTATGTGACGTAGAGCTGAAGAAGACGACCATCATAAGATTTCGTTTCCAGCGCCGAAACAAGAGTATCATAGTTCGAAAGGTTGATTAATATTTGGGGTTTAACGTCCCAAAACCACCATATGATTTGAGAGACGCCGTAGCGGAGGGCTCCGAAAATTTCAACCACCTGGGGTTCTTTGACGTGCACACAAATCTGAGCACACGGGCCTACAACATTTCCGCCTTTATCGAAAAAGCAGCCGCCGTAGCCGGGATTCATACCCATGACCTGCGGGCCAGCAATCGAGTACCTTAGCCACTAGACCACTGCGGCGGGGCAATAGTTCAACCGGATCACTTGCGGGAGATACACGAGGCAATAAGCTGCAGCAGGACGAAACTGCACAACGAGCACCTGAGCTTTATTTTGAACTGTCCAGCCATTTAGGTCAGCAATCGACTCAAGCTTCAGCAAAAGGCGGCCCACTACGTGGTGGCACCGCAGAATTTGCGCTCTAAAAAACTGAAGGTCAACTTAGGTGGAAATGTTTTCTTGAACCGATGTGAGCACACGCTGCTGATGGCCGAACTGCACCTCAGTGACAGACAGCCGAGCAGCTAGGTCACCAACGACGTCTTCTATCGGGGCATGTTGGGTAAGCATAGCCTCAGAAGATAACAGGTTGGTAACGAAGCAAGTTTAAAAACCTTCTATCGGTGCTTTTCTGTCGGCCTCATCTCGTAAAGCAAGGGCCTGTAGGCCATTTTAGGCTGGCACCAGTGCTTGAAGGGTAGGCTGGCACCAGTGCTTGAAGGTAGATGGTGACTTTGCGTACCCTGGACATCGATTCCGACAGAATAGGAGAGACTGGGGCCCCCGAGGTCTCTGAAGAGCTTTCCTGCGTAGTTTTAACAGCAAGTTCCCGGGCCATCGACGACGTGTCCTTTTCTATAGGGTGCATTTGTGAACTGCCGACTATTGCTGTCGTTGTGGCAACCTTGCTCCGTGTAAACATTGTTTACAATTGCCATCGCTGCCACCTATTGAAACCTACATGAACAACTAACGTGAACACAATACAAATTTTGTTTGTTGCCTGTGAACACTGACACGTACCCACTCTGGTGGATTCGCGAAGAGAACTTTCAGTAGCCTACATGTGAACATGTACACTACACAGTGATTGTCAACCCACTACAGAAATGTACACAGAAAAAATATGACAGTTTATCTTTTAATAATAAATAAAATAGTGCCAAAATAAAAACACGTAATAAAATAATTGAGAGCTTATACCCTAATGACAGACTGAAAGTTTGAGCTGGCTGGGCATTTGAGTTCACCTCACGTGATGAAAATTGAGTTGATGGCCTACATATATTCACATTACGAATCATACCACTAGTATTCGTCAGGTATATATTAAAGCAGACGTTATACACTCAGGCAATTGTAGTCATGAATAAAATTACACTGCATCAAATACATTTATATGGCAATGTCTCGAGCTGGTGTCGCCGAAACTGAGAACATTATCTGCAGTTAAACATAGACCTACTGTGGAAAACAGACCAATTAGAAAAATTTTCCTAATTATTGAAAAATTCCGACGTGATATGAAACAAAATGGTCATTAGTTTTCGTTTCTTCGCAGAATGAGCACATGAGAAATACTGCCCGACAATCTCTGTGTAAAGAAAGGTTTATTACGAAGATGCGGCATGAAAATTTGGCAAAAATAATTTCTAACATTTTAAATTGACTCTACTGAGGTTTCCAGGGATAACTGAGGTGCTGATAGTCTGTACATTTAGTCATACTCTCCATCGTATCTGTGAAATTAGCTATTTTTTCCTTGTGACCGATACTGTGTATTCTGTATATAAAAATACCGAAATCCTAGCACCATAGAGTGAAGCTCGGGGTAAAGAATCGGCCAGTTCACTGAACTCTATGCTACCCAACTCTGTATTCGCCCATCTCTTTCCCTGCACTACTTCTCATGTGCTACTCACTCCGTTGGTAAGATCGTATGATTTACTACAATATAAATACACATGAGGGAGTGAAAAATAGTGGCACACAAGAGGCAGGGAAGGAATTCACTGCTACTGAAGGAGTGGGTGTACCCACCTTGAGTGCACCAGACGGAAATAATACGGCAAAACGGCTGAGAATGATTTCTGTGAGTGCGTGTAATGGATGAGCAGTGAAAATTACTCGGCCTAACGAGGCCTTTATTTATCTAAGTGCCGCAGCTGAGGTTTGATGCAACGCTATGTATCCAAACACAATGTTTCCAGTTACCTATTTGCATAGATTATTCGTCGGGTGATTAGAGGGGAAGGTGGTTGCTTCGGTTGCTGATGACAATGAACTGCGACATAGCTGTTTCTCATGATTGACACATTTAGTATACCTGCAAATTATGTAGTTATTACCTTATGGAGACCTACACAACTGCAGCAGGTGCACACATGGAGCTTTCTGCGTGACGCTGATTCAATTCAATAAAGAAGCTGTTTACGACAGTCTCTATTCTAACAAGCATCGCCAGCATCATCTTGAAAATGCGCATATAGTATACACGAAGCCGTCCATCAGCGATCGAATGAGCGAAAGACTCATTTTCATAGCACGACACTTCTGGTTTATCATTTTGCCGTACTTTTTTTAGGTAGAGAGGAATGACCCTAGTACTATATCTGGTGGACACTAACGATGGAAAGCTTTTGCAGCTGCCATCTCTTGCATTAGGTGGAGCTCGAAAATTCGAAAGATGTTTTCTGTAACGCTGTCATGAAGACGAGGCTGCGTCGCTGCATCAGGCAAGGTGTTCTGGAGTCCTTTCCCAAATTAGACCATGAGTATATATATCATACATAGGTGCATAAACAAATGAGTAAGGCTGGTGAAGTCAAAATATCACATCTGTCGGCGAAAGTACTACAATTCATTCTGGCACCGCAGTTTTGTTCTGAGACTTTACAAGGAATATTTTCCCTGACCAATGTGGCAGGGTGCTAGGATAGACGAGAATGTTCATACTTGTTTCAGTTAGAAAAGTGAAGCAGTAGAAAAGGTATGTATTTTTTGATAACGTATCACGGGGTTTTCTTGTAGATTGATTTATATTAGCAATAACAACAGCACATCTTAGCACTCTCAAGACGATTTATTTAACAGGTACAGAAGACAAAAACGTAGGAGCATAAATGTCTCACTCTCGTCGCAAGCAATATTGCAACAATTATTCGAGAAAAGATGGACTCTAGCACATATCAGTGCCTAGAGAGGTTCAAATATCGTACGAAAATTCTGCGCTCATGTTTAAATTTTTTTCAGAGTTACAGGTGTTTGAGTGCTTCAGTGTGAGTTCTAACGCTCATGATAGTTGCCTTGGTTTTCGGAAAATATATATTCAATGCTTACAATATGTCCTGTACTTGCAGACAGACGCACACATGCTGACTGGTAATATGACCTTTCAGTTTAAAACGATGTTTGTTCTCCGTAGTGCATTTTATCAAGTGCAATTTCAAGCCACTTATCTCGTATGCCTAGTATGGTGTTTTATGGGTATATTATTAATAGCATGCGTCTTGTTTAATCTATTAGATGTGAAAGAGAGGGCTTTGGAAACGTCAACAGTGACAGCTATGAAGTTTGACCTGTGCCTTCCCAGCAGAAGGAAAGCCAGGCTGTTATTTGCGGCCACCTGCTGTTACGTATTTCTCTCTGCCTTTCTTAACAAGAGTTGCTCGGGTAAGTGAAGCTTTCAAAATGAATTGCTCCTTCCATTGATTCGGGTATTCCAATAGGCCTAATATCTAGGAAGTTAACACTAAAGGCCAAAAGTAAGTGATATCAATATCTATTTTATTTTTTGTAACTTTGTTTCAGAGGTTTTTGTAACTTGTTTCAGAATTACAGTGTAATAACCTAGCATCATATGCTTAGGAGAGAAGAAAAAGTTTTAAGTTGGTATTTTGTTATGATTACAAAGGCCTTCCACGGAGACTGCCGCTCAAAACTTTTTGAATAACACTGCGCAATACCGCACAGAGCAACCGGGACAGCGCATGTATCGCCAATGCTAGTATATATATTGCCAATAGATTCCAAGAAAACTTGTGCACACTGCTCTTCTTTTCCCTTGTTTTCCAGGCTTTATTGTGTACCCAAGACTTCTGGACAGCAGGGATGAGTCTGGTCAACTTATCTTGCACGTTCATGATGGTTTGACTCTTACTCTGGAAAAGAGCTCTGTACTGGCAAATGATTTCCAATATGTGTTGTCATCTTCCACGCAATCTTACACAGAAAGCGTAAGTCTAATAATAATATTAGAAGGCCCTGCTGGAAGTTGTTGAAAATATTTTGAAGGGACAATCACAACCGCTTTACACCAGCGCCTGACCATATCGCGATATTATTTTGCAAGTATATATGACTGCCGCACTGAATAATACAGAAAATATAAGATTCTCGATCTCTAAACAATTGTCATATTTTGATCAGTTTATGTGCCATGCAGTATAGATATGTTTTAAACTCAGTGAACTAACAACTGTCTTATTAATTTTCGCCCATCTCGTGCATACCCTATCTTTGCGAAACAGTGCAAAAAAGGGGAGACAAAAAGAAACCCACAGGAAAGAAGACTGAACCACCAACAAATGTGCTTATTTTTGCAAGCGAGAAGAAATACGCTTCTACAAAAGTCGAGAAGGGGATGAGAATTGAAAAAGCACTTGCGTCCTACCCTAAACATCGCATCTATTTATTGTTGCAGATAGTTAACCTCCTTGTTTATTTAGGCTATCGAGGGTGCACTGAGACATGCCGACCTCATATTATGCATTTCGTAGGCTTCGCAGATTTCTGGAACTCGAGAATCTCGATAGCTGCGAGTAATATGGGTCTCTCTAAAAAGGAGTTACATCCATACCTTGCGCGACGAATAAACAACTTTCTGTCAGTCTTCATTAAAAATTGCTAGCACGTTCCAGTAGTCAATCATTGACACACCGGCCCGTTTGACTAGTGTACACAGTTGTGTATAGACCCTTTCAAGGTTTTGGTTTTAGAACAAACTGGTGCAAGATTTAGGGTACTTGGTTTTGTCCACTGATGTGCCCTAATAATATTGGCTGAGCACACGAGCTTTATAAAATAGCCCGCTAATCTTCTACAGTTCCCTCCCCTTATTTGGCAAAATATATTCAAATAAGTGTTCTTTTGAGCTGCATAGGAGTTATAAAACAGTCCCTTGTGCTTTACGCACGTTCCTTTTATGTGAAAAACGACAGACTTTTTTTACACTTGAAAATAAAACAAAAACATGCTTTGTTTTGGCGTTAGCAGACGGTAAATGAGGTGACCGGTAGTTTTTGGGGTACAATGCCTGTGACATTGAAAATGTCTATACCTTGAGCACGTTCTGTGCACCCCACCTCTGTGGTCTAGTGGCTAAGGTACTCGGCTGCTGACCCGAAGCTCGCGGGATCAAATATATAGGCAGCGGCATTTTCTATGGAGGCGAAAACGCTGTAGGCTCGTGTTCTCAGTTTGGGGCACACGTTAAAAAATCCCAGGTGGTCGAAATTTTTGGAATCCTCCAGTACGGTGTATCCAATACTCATGTGGTAGTTTTGGGACATTACACCCTACATACGAACCTACCAACGTTTTGTGCAGCTTTTGTGTCTTAGTAACATGTGAAGTGTAGAGCTGTGAGCGTCGTTAGCTCGTATTCATCATGCGTATTTTCTTTTTGTGCGTTCTTTGTGCTTGAGCAGGCACGTTGTGATATACTCGCCGTTCATCGCATGACATTCTGATTTCTGGCTATCAGACGCACTGCAGTGCCCTTGCAGTGAAACTGTTCCTGCTTTAGTAAACTAGTAAAAAATGAAGTTTACCTTTTCATAAGGTGCGCTATCCGTTTTTCATAACTGCGATTTCGTTTCTGCGTTACCGCACGACCTTTTATATTCGATTATTTATACAGCCGATACCATTGATGTTTCTTATATTTGCATGTTTCAGGATGGAGAGCGGCAATGCTTGCATTAATACATCATTTGCGTTTTATTGAACAGCTAAACGGGAAAGAACTCGAAAGAAACTTGTATCGTGACACAATGCATACATCATCTCTCATCATCGACCGAGCACCAGGGGGCGGTGTAAATGTGGTAAGTTTTACTAGGCAAGTTACTGATTATCTATCACTAAATTTAAAAATCATAAGTTTGACAAAGTAATTTTAGGAACTGCTTTTTTTACATGCCTAATGCATACCCGCAATGCGTAACAACTTTACTCATTTCTCAGCTGAAAAGCTATACGTTTATTGACCAGTTCATCTATGCCATTCACTGTTTTTTTATAAATGCACGTGTGCGTGTTCTCAAAATGCACCTTATGTTAACTATTTTTCGTTCGATCTATGACCAATAATTTAAAATATTAAAATAAATATACGTACTGTGATTTCAGTGGAGAGGATTGTTTTAGCGTATTATTATACGTAGACACTTACTAACCCTGCTCAATGCTGAAACTGAAATGAAAAAATACTGCGATTTGACACTCTCCATAAAGCATTACTTTACCGAGAAAGTAGGCATTACTGGCGAAATAATATTGTCATATTTAATAGTGTAGTAAGTGTAATCATTAATAATATCCTACTAATACTCAAAATTCGGTTCTGGACATTTCTATGCATTAAAATGCCGTAGAAAAAACAACAACAAAATTGTTAGGCCCAAGATGGCGCATATACTTCAAAATTTTAGTTCAGCAATTATATTTATGTCTTCAAGCCCCCGCCTTTTCCTTCCTTCTTTCAAAAAAGAGAGAGGGGTCATGGTCAGTCCAATGCTTACCCGGATTGCAACTCTGTGGATAGTTTTAAAGAGATTGTTCCTTTTTAATTCTCAAGGCTGCGTTAGTGAAAACACAATCGGTTTACACGAAGTATTCGCGTTATGCAAGGCAGTTGCACGCCCCACCTAAGCTTGTACCATGGTTACACAGCGGCACGGGAACAAAATTTTTGAACGGTATCTTTTGAGCAACTAGATACATCCTTTCTGCAACCAGATACGGTATTTGCAATATTTTGTGTAGATAATATAAGTTAATTATGATTTATGCTTAAAACGACACTTTAAATAGGATAGACACCGAGCTGCAGGACATCCGTAGTTTCGACTACCCAGGGTTCTTCAACGCGCACCCGAATTTCTGTAAACGTGTCTTGACACTGAGCCAGTGCTCATAACGTGTGCTCGCTCGCAATGCCATCATAAACGTGATGCTAAGTCACCCCTCCAATTGCTCAGAAATCGTGATATCTGGAAGCGTTTGCGAAGAGCCTAAAGCCACCGTTGTATTGATATTTCTTACATGAATACTGCGGCTTGAGTTCAGTGTTGCAGCATGCTGCGTAATGAAAATATGTGGACATAAAATTAATGAAAGCCATCCGAAGTGAAAAATATTGCCGTGCTACCTTTTGTTTGCTTCAAAAATGAATTGACGTACTGCATAGATTCTGATTACCATGATCCATGCTTTCTTGAAAGCAACTCCCTTCCGAAGGTGATATACAGAAGCGATGCTTCACGTCCAAGTAGGGCGGATTAGGGCCGAGGTTGCAATGGGATGTCTGTGGCACCAACGGAAACACCAAGTACCTGCTGTGTTACTGTTCTCGATTTGCCTCGAAGGAGACAAGATTTTGCCAACGCATTACGGTTACTGGATGATCGACCACTGTTTGCCCAGGTGTAATATAGCACCGTCTGCATCCCTCGACAGCCCACAAGTCATTGGAAGCCCTTTTGTGCTCTTTGAGCACGAAGGGTTGGTGCGAATGCCTCTGACATGCGGTGGAGTTCTACACGGTGCAATAAATATACTGTCTGTCTCTCACTTTTTCGTTTTGCTCTCTTCTCTTCTCTCTGTTTCTCATCTTTATATTCCCATTCCCTCATTACCCAGTGTATGGTAGCCAAATGAAAACCTTCTTTGCCAACCTCCCGGTCTTCTTGCAATCTGTTTGCTTCCTTCCTAAAAAATTAACAGCAGGCAGCTTTTTTTGGTATCTATATTACCTAAACTTTCTGTGAACCGGAATGAATCATTCACACGAATAATACTTCACATGAATTCACAAGCTCCTTTATAGCTGTATGCTTTCTGCTGTTGTGGATGCACGCAGAGAGGGATTACTGCGACACTGCTGGATGCGCTGAGGGTTCTTCGCTTAACACATAGAGTTAATCGCTTGGGAATATTCATATGTTCAGCGAAGTATCAATAATGAGATCACGTCAGCACTCAGCATTCTTATAATATGTATAATGGATACTCAAGCCTTTCTTTCATTGTTATGTATCTTTTCTTCATCCCGCGTAAATTTAGACGTAGCAAGAGGCCGTGATAAACCACGTAAATCGTAAAGTGTTCAGTGCTCAAGGCAGTGATATTGTGTTGTCCTGCTAGCTTATCCATCAACATTGTCTAATTAAGGCTAATCACGTGTAAGTAATGCGGCATTCCCTGTTGCCACCATGGCAAATCTTAACGCATGATTGTTTCGGAACGCACATTTGGTTGCATACAGATGAACTCTTCAAGAGACCCCAAAGTTTTACATCACCTACCTAACTGTCAGTGATCGTACTCTCACGACGTTTTGAGCCCTCGCCAAATTACAAGTTATGTATATGTTTACACGATTCTACATTTCAGCGTGGAGTTATTGGTCATAGCTTCAGGATCGCCCCACACCCCGTGTCCAGCAGGTCTGCTGAAGGTGAAAGCGCACACGAGATTTCGCAAATGGAAGAAAGTACAGCAGAATCGTCAGGCGAAGGTAAAACCTGAATTTTCCTTTCAAGTCGTTGTTATTTCGTAGATAGATGCTGATACTGTGAAAGCTGTTTTATTCGGCTAACTAGCAATAAAATTAAGATGCAAAACTTTTGTAGTTGCAAAAAAATTAGAAAAACATCACAGCTTTTGCCCTATGACTAAGTAATCATGCAAAGCTAAACAAGAACATTTTCATTAAATAATTCTCAAGGCTTTGCTGGGGAATCATCAGGCACGTAACCACCTTCAATTTATCTGAAACTTGTGTGACCCTCAATTCAGAAAATAAAGAAATCATATACTGCAAACATGCTACAATATAAACGCCCAAGTTATTTCACTCTTAACAACCCCTATCAATACCAAGAATGAAAATGCACCAAGGTGGAGAGGTGGGCATGTTTGTATTCAATGTTTAAGACGGGTAACAGCGCGGACACACACACACACACACACACGCTTGCGTCTGTGTGTGCGTGTGTGTGTTCTTTTCTTGTGTATTCATATTCAGTGCGCTCTTACCCGTCTTAAACATGAAAATGCACAACGGGCGTGTTAACATAGGCACCTGTTCTTGTGGGTAAAGGGGCTATTGCAGTATTGGTGTTTTTATAGGGAATAAGACAGATGGCATGTGAAAATGACCATATTGCGTTTTTGAGAAACAAAAATATGCATAGACGACAAATGAGTGAAGTAATTATTGCTTTATGTAGCCAAATTTATGCTTAAGAAGGGCAGTTGATGACATTGACGTTCCAGAATCTTGGGAGGCGACTGGGTAGGCTGAAAACTTGCAAGACGCTTGGGCGGCTTTTTTAAGAGTAGAACACGACAGCGCAATGGCGCCCTATGGGCATAGCTTTGAACAGTGCCACAACAGCATCAATATTGTTGTTGTAACATCGGCCGAGTCATACCGATGAAAAATGAATACCAGATTTACAGTTGCAAAGTGCGCGCTACGCCAGATTTTGTTTTTCATTTGGTGATTTAAGAAGAAACTGTGCGTCTGTAGGAAGTCACAGGAATCATCGCAGCTGTACACTTTACATTGATGAGTTTATTTGAAATACCAAGTTGTGCAATTTAGAAGTTCTGGAACCTGGTGCAATTTTTTCTTCGTCCACGCAATGTTACAAGCGTAAAAGGGACCATACCAGATACGTGACATTTCAACAGCATTATATTTTCGAAGCCGTTTCTAGCACTGGCGAGGCTTTTTGATAGAACAAGTCTTGGCAGGCAGAAGGCCTGGGTTTGATTCAGTACCGGACCTTTGTTATTTGTTTGTCTCCAGAAATAAAAAAAAGCTGACACACAACTACAATATTTGCTCAAAAACCCATAACGCCTATATGAACGACGACATAGCTTTGATAACAGAGTTTTTGCGAAGCTATTTTGTTGAGGCTACGTTGAAAGATTTCCCCTAATGCGATATAAGCGTTTGGGGATTTCACAATATATAAAAATCCTGTTGAATCTGTGTTAATCTGACATTGCCCTTGATTTACACAATACTTACCCGTTAATGTGAGTCTCTCGGGTAATGCCATTTTTAAGGCGCACGTGGGGATTGAAAATGCCTAAAACAACCATTTTGTTTTTTTTGGCTAGGAGCTGTTCACAGAACAATATGTCGCCATTATTTAAAAATGCATGTTAAAGATTTGACGCCATCAAGACCAAGGCGATGTGTGACTAGTAAGGAAAGAAGCTGGGCGTGAAAGGCAATACGGAACAAGAAGTAGTGCGTGCCTATAGAAAATCGACGTTGATATGTTTTTGCTAAAACACTGGAACATGCACATTCCAATTTTTTAGAACGCGTGCAAAAAAAGTAGCCTTATCCTAAAGCGTTGAGAAATGCTAGTTCAAGTAAAGTTGTTCGATTACAAGGCGGATATGCATTACTTGATTTCGGTCGTATGTTGAATAGCAGTCATTTTAGCATGACTACTTGCCACACCCAGAAAACATTCATTAGTAAACGCTTCTCGCGAATGAATACATGATACTTAATACGGGCAGGTTCTTTCTTGATGCTTAGCGTTTTAGAGGTACCCAGACTGTCAGAGACATTTGCGCATCGTCGCTCGTGGTTGCTCATGGTGATAATAAAAGAGAAAAGGCCTTGCAAATTTACATTCTTTGAGGAAAAACCAGAGGACATTATCTTGATGACTATTGTAGCAGTCTATGTGCTGATTGAATAGCCATTAAAGGTTGCTTTGAGAACGCCGAAATCATTATATGTTTTTTTTTACTTTTTTGTCCAGATGATAATGAAAATATTGATGAACAACAGTGTGATCCTAAAGATTTCGGTAAGCATGTTTACTTGCTAAATGTTATGACGCAGAACATAGACTACGTCCTAGATATCACAATTTGGTTTCAGACCTTTACTTACGCTTGATGCACTGGGTCACCCCGGTAAAAAGTCTAGGAGACAGGACAGCTTGTGCTAAACAATTTTATGCGATGTAGTTAGCCAGTAGCAGCCCGTGCCAGATTTTCCCGTTCAATCCAAGCGTTCTTAGGTGGTTCTATGTTTTTGCGTAAACAGAGTAGTCGTGAGCATGCGTTTGCTGGCTAAGCACGGAAGTACACAGGCGTCTAAAGGCTATACCTTATGGTCTTACGTAACGTAAGTACTCATGCCAAAGCAGATACGTTAGTTTCATAGCCATGAAGTGCTGGCTAAAGGAGTTACGATGGACGCATTGTACGCTGCATGAATGCTACTTGGCTGTATCTCAACACTTCTTTCACAGTGCATGCCTGTCCTGAGTGTTCTATAAGTGATCTAAAGTCCAAATTTGGGCGCACATTCTGAAGGACTCTAAACAGCCAGCTAAAATGGAAGTTCGTAAGAAACCAGGATTTCGTCAGATTCGTTCGTTAGTTTTTTTTCCGCAGTGGATGAATTGGAAAAGTTCTTTCGCAGTCGGTGGGGGGGAGGGGGATATGGGATGAGTGCTCGTGGTTTCGATTGTTGTGCGGACATCGCTTGCAGATGCTCCATGACAACCACAAATTTTGACGGACTGCGATGAATGAGAGTGTCAATTTTTTGGTGATGACAGCGCAAAAGATACGGAGGACGACAGCGATTCGTCACTTTTTATTAAGATGAATATACTGCGTCAACCCACACTGGGACATCAGCAGATGTGTGTCACAAAGTATCACTCTCTCCTTCGGCCATTCTAGTATTGCCATGCGTTCATGACAGCATAACAGTTCGTCCTAAAGAACAAAGCTCTCATCTCGAAATATTTACGTTGTATAGGCGTTAGCACCTAGCGCAGCGTAGAAAAGATGGTATTCCTTCTATCGCAGAATGCACCTTTAGCTGTAACTCCATAGTGTCACGTGAAGGCCTCTTCCCGTTAGCTTTCAAAGTAAAGTTGGTCAGAGAGATATGAAATTTCACAATTAGGGATGCTTGCATGCATATTTCTAAAAAACAAATCAGCACGCAGAACACCAACGTTCGTTTCACGTCTCGCAGCGGTAGTCTGGGGGCTTAGATATTCGACTGCTGACCCGCCGATCGTGGAATTATATCCCGGCTGCGGCTGCTGCCTTTTCGATGGAGGTGAAAATGCTGTAGGCCTGCGTGCTCAGATTTGGGTGCACGTTAAACAACGCCACGTGGTCAAAATTTCCGAAGCTATCCTCAACAGCATCTCATAATTATATGCTGGTTTTGGTACGTTAAACCCTACATAACATTCAACCTTCGTTCCACGGCGTCGAGAATCTGCATCACGTGGTGGCTTGATAGGCACTTGGGCCTATATTTGTGTATGTATATAAAAAATAACTTTTGCACTGAGAGAGCATATTTTCATGGGGTTATGACATCGATGAAAGGAGCAGACTGGATGTTCAGATCAAGCTGTTTATTTGGCCGAAGTTGTGGCCTGTTAACCTAAAAGTCAGAATACAGAAGCACACTGGCACTGAAAGCAGTGAACAGAGCCGGGGCCGTCGGTCAACTGAAAAGCGGCGATGCGCGTCGACATTTATACATGTGCCGTCCAATCTTCCCGCATGCGCTATCACAAGCGGTAACATATATTCTAGATCAACCTGTAATGTTTCCGTTGTGCGCCTAATCACATCAGAAGGCCGTGCAATTATCTCGGCAGTTCTAGCCCATCGGCGTGGTCTGCGCAAAGCTGCAAGCGCACTTGTAATAAGGTGATTAAAAAACTTGACAACAAAGTTTCGCAATATATTTGCAGTATTATTCTGCAAGTTCTGCGTGAAAAAGTTATATTTATTTGTTTTCCATATTTACCGTTTGCAGAGGAGCATTGTTGCTCTTGTGATGTTTTTGTGCCTGTTTTGATAATTTCGATGAACACGGTAAGTTTGTTGTTCGAAGTCAATAGTGTGTAACAGACCGTTCTCCTCGAAATATGTGATTTCATATTCTTCAACACCAATCAAGTACTGTGCCTCGACATTTTTTTTCTTTAGAATACCTATAACAAGTGCTTTTGCCATATTCACAAAAATTTTAGAGCCAGGCATTTGAAGGTTGTAGCACTTATTCAAAAACGGATGCCTGACATCACAGTATTTGACTTACCGAAAACACTACCGACTTCACCACCATATTTCCGGCGACATAGAATCAGTTACACTGTCAGGTGAAGATTTTCACAACCTGAACTGATGTACACTAGTTATCTGTGCCATATGCACATGTAACTATACGAAATAACTATGCTTTGTGGGTATTCAATCCTAATCAATATAAACAAAAGGAATCACTCAAAATTTGGCATGACTTGCATACATAGACAATGTGTGCTTGAAAGCGAACCAGAGACTAGGTTCCTTAAGACAAACACTACATCAGTCTACGCGAGATATAAAACTTGTAGCTTACAAAACTTTCGTTAGACCACCACTAGAATATGCCTCAGCCGTGTGGAGTCCTAGTGAAGACAGCCTGAAAACAAAATTAGAAAAAGTTCAACGCCGTGCCGTCCGCTTCATATGCACGAATTACCGCTGGTTAGATTATGTCACGCTGATGCTGGAGTGCTGTGAACTGGAATCACTTCAGGCACAAAGACAAAATAAAAATCGGTTCAAAGCTGTTTTCAAAATACTGCAAGGAAAACTAAAATTAACAAAGATTTGTACTTAGAAGTTCCAGGGAAACAAAACAGTCGGGTCACGAGTGTGTTTTTGTACCGTATTCTTGTTGGAGTGACGTGTTTGGTTATTCATTTGTTCCAGCTGCGATAGAGCTTTGGAATGAGTTGCCAGGCATTGTAGTAGTTGCGAGCAATTTTTGCCAATTCGAAAAATTGTTGAACATGTATTTGAGTGATGCAGCTGCCAGATGATAAGCCAGCATGGTTCCTTGGTTTGAGTTTCTTTGTTTTCTTTTTCGCAGCTGTGTTTAAGCCTTTTAATGCGCAGTCAGGTATTGCTGTATATGCAGGCTGTGCTTGCCGATTTGATAAAGTATTACACATGTATTAATTGAGTGCGCTACCACCTGACATACATGCATATTAGTTGGTTTGTATTTGGTTGTACCCTCCCTGTAAGAGCCCTGAAGAGAGGGCTGACAGTATTAGGAAAGGATAAATGAATAAATAATATACGCACAAGTATTGTGCCTTGTTATGCGAGTATGAGCCGCAAGGGACTACTAGAAAAGCTTTCTCGACATATACGACATGTAAGTCACAGTTTTCATGGAAAGACCTGCTATCATGTTCGTTATGCAATCCCGTGCTGCTGTGCCTTTGGGGTGCCTACCAATCTGAGAGATGACTACGAGAGGCCAACGGGGTATGCAGGCGATAGATAGATAGATAGATAGATAGATTATAGATAGATTATAGATAGATAGATAGATAGATAGATAGATAGATAGATAGATAGATAGATAGATAGATAGATAGATAGATAGATAGATAGATAGATAGATAGATAGATAGATAGATAGATAGATAGATAGATAGATAGATAGATAGATAGATAGATAGATACGTTTTAAAACCGGGTGGCTGCAGTGAGCGAAGTGAAATTCGAGCTATCATCTTATGAAAATGCGAATGGCGAGACCTACCATGCATATGCTCTACAAAGAACATATGCATGACCAATCTGATGATTCACATAAAAAACAGCGCCAAAAACGAGAGACAAGAAAAAGAAGGAGACAGACAGCGGCTGTCTGTCTCCTTCTTTTTCTTGTCTCTCGTTTTTGGCGCTGTTTTTTATGTGAATCATGTCGTACCAACTCGCCCAAGCAACCACGTTAGCAATCTGATGATTTTTGCAAACAAGAAAGCGCGTGATCACGATTGCTAAGAAAACGGCTGAGTCACCATTGAGTAAGCTCTTATGAATTTTAGGACCTAGCTATTACATGACCGAGCCCGTGGCTCTTTCCAACACATGCAAGAACATCTCTTTGATTATCACACTGACGATGTAGATGTGTTGTTCTCATCGTGAGTGGCTGAAGGCTGAAAGCCTGTGTCACCTTACATGGGTCACTGGCGCATGCTGTCCCAGGTGACACCACAGGCGTAGGTGAGCATTCGAGTGAAGTCTACTTCGCCTTGTAACCTATCGTGCACTGACGTCAAAAGGCTCAAGACATATCACTTCGTATAATTCTCTTTCATCAAATGAACCTGCACTTTACTTCTGCCACTGATTATTGTAGTGTGTAAGTGTTAGTGAAAACAGGCTACCCGTGAATACCATGACGATTTTGACCCGTTTTATTAGAACATACGCTACATGAAAAATTGTTCGATGTCATCATCCTCCAGCTAGCTAAGGCAATCCCTTTAAACAGCGTGACATATCTGCATGTGTTTCCATTCACCATGCAATAATACTATGATAACAGCACAGAGCTATTATACGTCATTCTGTTGCATATACGAAGTAATTGCAACCCTGCCAACGCAACAAAAGTTTTATTGACACAAAAGCAAATATTATCGAATTTTTCAGGACAATATGTCGCTCCAGATAAGAATGTTTACAAAGAAAGAGATTAGACTAGCCAACCTAAAACATTTACCAGCAAATAACATAATGTGGAATATTCTTTAGCGAAACGCACAATAGTAAATGATTAATTTTGGAATGACACTGATTAAAGCTGTCCATATAATTTATTGAATATTGCTGTTTCAGGAAACCTACCGGTCAACCCGAGGACACACCATAAATTTATAGTTGAAATTTGCGTGGTGACAACTGATTCATATGCAAAGGTGTTTAATGAGACAGATGAATTAGTGGAGTACGTGGCGGCGATGCTCAATTCTGTAAGCTGCGTAGGTTGTATTTGAGAAATTTCTGTACTTAATTTTTTATTTTATGCTAATATACGGGAGAGTTTGTAGTGTGCTACCCTGTGAATATTAACGAAGTGTAATATAACTAGAGCTGCAGAGATTCAAGGCAAAAATTTAGCATTTCAGTTTGACCAATATATGCAGTGATTTCGGTACAACTTTTAATAGAAGAAGGGTGCACTTACATATTGTTTTGAAGAGTATATAAGTAAAAAAATATTGATGTATGTCTGCGCAACATTTCTCGGAGTGGTGTTTCTTGATTTGCACTTTGTGTGTTTTTGTCCCTTTACTGAAGTTCCCACGTTCATCCTCATAAAAGAAGGTGAGCATTGTGACGGCCAGCATGTCAGTTCGTGCTGGTTACAAGAAACTTTGAACCTCTGGGCTCCATAGGTTGATAACAAGTGTCTGTGTGTGTTCCTAAATTCGTGATGGTGGTCCTGTTTGTAATATATAATGTTACCACATAATCAATTTTGGTATGTGCCTCTGTGTAGCGAGGAACAGGGTGGTGCCAGACAAAGAGGACATGTGGTTGTTGGCAAAAGGTCTCTAGTGCGCGTTCATTGTATACTCTCGAGTCGACCGTTACGTCGCCTCTGAGTAAACCCCTCCCGTATACGTAACAGAGTGATGGAGGTGCTGGGTATCGATCCCACTTTATGCAGAGGCGACGTAAATGTCGACACGAGGGTATACAATGATACGCACAAGAGACCTATTGCCAACAACCAAATGTCCTCTTTGTCTGGCACCACCCTGTTCCTCGCTACACAGAGGCACATATCTGAATTGCATATGTGGTAACAATATTATTTATTGTACATTAAAGCCGGTAGGCAACAGCCAGCATCTGCTCTCCAAAACACCACTGGTGTTTACCGTCTGAAACAGTAGTCCCGGACAATGTAGGCTTATAGCTTAGTTCACAACCATGGATGGGCTTAAGTTAAAAGAGATCACGACAAGGGTCCAGATCACCAGCTTATTCAAATGGGGAGTGTGACATTGCCAGGGACGCCGTGACAGCACGAAATATTAACTCGATTTGTGGGAGCCTTAAGAATAACACCGAAGAGCTCGAGATTTGCGATGTGATATAGCAGCACATAAGAAGAGGTGGCAGATTGCACTACCATCACTGATTACAAGAACAACGCAAATGACATCTTAGGCGAGCGCCAGAGGAAATGCTGACTGCGTGCCAAAACATCTGCAATGTCGTAGCTTACTTGAATTCCTGACGTGCTTACTTGCGTCTTACTGCGAACTTCATAATAACATCTGCTCACCTAGCTTTCTCAACCACCTTCGTGCATTTGCCTTCTCTGGGAATACAGTCAGTTACCCTTATTGGCCAGCGCTTATTCTCCTTACGCGTTACGTGTCAAGTCCATGTCCACGTCTTGGTTTCAACTATGATATCCTTAACTCCTTTTTGTTCACTGACCTACCCTGCTATCTACTCGTCTGTTAACGTTACACCTATCAGTTATCTTTCTATCGCTCGTTGTATTGTCCTCAATTTAGGCTGAACCCACATTGTAAGCCTCCAGGTTTCTGCTGAAATTGAAACCTCATAAAATTGCGCTAACCTGCAAAGGAAAAATCACAGTATATCCACGGAGTGAATGATACTAAGTGGGGCAAAGCATCCGTCCGTTCGTCCGTTCATGCTTCCATTCGTGCGTCCGTCCGTGCGGCAATCACTTCGTCCGCCCGTGCTCATATCTGTCCATCCGTGCGTCCACCCATGCGTCTGTCCATCCATTCGTCGATTTGTCCGTCCGTGCATTCGTCCATTTATCCGTCCATGTGTCCGTGCGTCTGTGTGTCTGTCCATCCGTCCATTCTTCCGCCTGTCTGTCTGTCCATTCATCCACGCGTCCGTCCGTTTGTCTATCCACCCGACCGGCCATCCGTCTTTCTATCTGTCCGGCTGTCCATCTAGTGAACACTCCAAATATCGCCATCTCACATCTTTAATCATATATTCATCATATAGAAGTGGCGCCATTCAGCGGACATTCTAAGAGTTAAACGAAAGGTGGCTACTACGACTACGACACGGGACGTACTACCCAGGGCGCAAGGCGCTTCACCTCTAAAATGAATGCTCCATCACCATGAGACCCGATTCCTGCAACGTGTTCGTGCATGAAGAGGCGAACCCGTATGTCTGGGGTCTACGCTGATCATAACACAAATATCTCTAATAGGGTTGGGACTTAGTAGTGGTACGAGCTGCACGAAAGACTATAACAAAGCATGATGTCCAAGACAGCCGTATTGCAAGCTCCTAGCCCCGCTGCCTTCGCTTACATGGTGTTTATTTTGAGTAGCTGCTTAGAGTTGTGTGCTCACTCAGCTCCCGCCAATGAGAAAGCTAGTACATAAAATGCACTCGCGCTCGCATCGAGAACTAGAGGAAATGAGCCGCCGAGAGACCTGCTTAGAGCAAGAGCAGCTTTGCCCATGAAACATTCAATATGGCCACCTGTGCGTCAATGATCAAGCCATGCTGTCGAGCAACCGTATAAGTCGTGATATCTTGCATGGGCACGGAACGGATGGGCACGGATCATCATCATTCATCATCCTTAGCCTGACTAAGCCCACTGCAGGACAAAGGTCGCTTCCGTGTTCCGCCAATAAAATTGGTCTTGCGCTTTCTTCTTGCGTGTTATACTTGCAAACGTTTTAATCTCATTGACCCGCCTAACTCTGTCTATCCTTCACGCATTTGCCTTTTCTGGGAGTTAAGCCAGTTACCCTTAATGCAGTTATCCTGCCTACGCGCGAAGTGCTGAGCCCATGTCTATTACATTGTAGCGAGACCAAGTGTGACGACGTCTTAAAGGTGGCCGATGGGGCCGTGCCAAATCTCACTATTTTATTCCTCGAGTCGCAGCTCAGCTGCAGCGGCTGCCAGCATCTGTTCTTCGCACAGCTCGGACTAGCGACACAGTGACTAAGAGAATGACGATGGTGACGGTGCACTACAGTGCTCCCCCCCTCCTAGCACTGAGCGCGATTTGAAAGGCATATGCAAAAAAAGAGAGTGCGACACAAACTGTGTACATGAATGACAATCCAGGTGTCCATTTTGGAAGTACAGGTAGTCAACGTGGATGAGCCATCGGTAAGCGGTGGGTCTCCGGCGAGCAACTCTGGGAAAATTGCAACGGGCGAAGTGAGTGCCGGGTCGCTGTAGTTGTAGAGAAGGGGGTCCCACGATGACTGGTAGGTGCGTTTTTGAGCGCACCAAATAGCGCGAGCCGAGGCGGCTGGCAAATGTGCCATTGATAGAGTCGAGGGCGGGCGCACAAGTGATAGTTCGGGTGCTGTGTGCAAAACAATATGAGGCCCGATGAATCCACTATAGTATGCGGCCAGCCATCGACAAATAACTGGACTGATTAGGCCTTCGCATGCGTGCCCAGCGCTGAAACGGTTGTCGGAATGTGAGCAACACGATCAGAGCGGGGTGCGAAGATGAGTTGACTTGTCGGCATCCATTGGCAGCTGGCAGCAGTGGTGTAGCCGTCAATGGTGGCGCAGCGCCGACCTCTGCGTTGTTTTGGGGCTTGAGCACTGGCACTGATATGCGAGTCCACGTACTAGAAACGTAGCGCTCGATGAACCACGCCACACGCGACGCGAATTGTGATGCGTACGCTACGTAGTTGGTCAGCGTGTCGGTGAGATGCGGAGTGCGTTTGCGGCGCATCGAAGGGCATATTTATATTCCAGTGACATGCCTGCCGATTCGCGTGCCTCATCGAGAACTCAGCAGGAGGAATGCTATGGTATAAAGCAAGTGCGGATTCGTGATGAAAGTCAGTCGGCACGCCTGCGCTCGTAGGAGCACCTTCGAATGTCGGCGCATTAGGGCTTGTGGGCAGGTAGGCATGGCCGTTGGCTGCCTATACGGCAGGCACGGAATGTGGGGTGTGCTCTGTCATAAGCTTGCACGTCATACGCCGACGCGTTGGTCGACCAGGCACGTCATACGCCGACGCGTTGGTCCTGGTTGCAGCATCCTGCCCGTTCGGTCGTGCACATATGTGGTGAGGGGCCCGAGCTTCTGCTGCAGGGAACATTGATGCTAGTGGGAGGTAACACAAACCAGTATCGCATGCTCAGTAAGGAGGTTAACACACACCGGATTAAACTCGACCTGAAGCTTCTTCGCATCGAAAGCTTTCTTGTCAGTACCCCTTTATTTGATGGCCGTTATGCTAAGCAGTGGATTTGGCATCGTCTCTTGCTGTTTACAATACTCACAAAATACTATGAGCATCAGTGACAAGGCTACAGCATGGATTTCTCAGGGCAGCTCACGCAAGCGTGAATACATTGCTGAACGGATTTTGCACGAGTGTTCTGCAGCTAAATCACCCCAACCTGCGTATGCTCAGAGACCTGCTGACTTGATCGTGTATGTACGTGTGCTGGCGGGAAGAGAAGCCCTCAGTTTCTGCACCAAGCGGTGACAGGAGCTTCGGCAATGTTAGGATTAACTCGAGGAGTAGAAAGCTGACACTCCAAGGATTTATCGAGGAAGTGATGGAAGAATCAGCGCATTGAAATGCCTATTAAGGAATGTAACACTGAAAGCACCCAACTGTACTGGTCAAGGTGGTTGTGCCACTCAACTGATGAACCACAGGTCACGGCAAGGAATCCCGGCCACGACAGCACCATTTTTGATGAAGGCGGAAATGTTCAAGTTAGTTATACTTAGATACTGGTTCGCGTTAAAGAACGACAGGTGGTTGATATATCTGGAGCTCTCCACTATAGCGTCTCTGAACACTATATCGTGGTTTTGGGACGCTAAATTATACTGTATACTAAGGCACCTGACCATCCCGACGAGAAAGCACTGCGTAGGTGGGAATACATTGATGTTCCCGTGTTCACCCTGCTGAACACAGGAGAGCTTTTTGATATAGAGCCCACGTATAAGTTCGACGAAGTGCTGAGAAGTTATATTGAAGCTCAAGGTTGATGCAGACACTATATAATAAACGTCTTTGTGAGGTCTCCAGTGCGTGAGGAATGTGTGTTTGCCTAATATATTACGCCCTTTCTTAAACCAACTTCTTAAATCAGTACTTTCGATATAAAAAGAATAAATATTTTTCTTCAGCAAAAGGTTAACTTTAAAATGACAGTAATTTAAAATAAATTCAGTGCGTAAGTTTAATAGTATGGCTCAGTTGTACAGTATTGCGTGTTAACAGATATCAAGGGGTAGATATTAGCTCAGAACACGTGGAAAATGCCTTACGTTTTGTTTTCCTGCATAATGAACTACGGAAATAAGTAGGAATATTTCTCATAATGGCCGCCAGAAGGCTGGCTGAAAAAAATTCGAATGGGATATCAAAGTTGCATATTCTTATCGTAATTTAATACTGTCCCTTTTTACCATTATGATAAAGCATATATTACACAAGCTACAAGAATGTATTTATGGTCTCTCTATGGGGTAAAACCGTGTCATGGATGCGTCATTTCAGCGTGAAGGAGTATTAGAAGAACATGCAGTTGATGAAACGATGCATCATGTTTCTTATGCTGAAAGTCGGATGCATGTCTTTTCTGATAGGCAACATTATCGCTTATGTAACTATTAGCACATACACGCCGGTAGAGAAGTCCTAGACAGAACACTATAATGTACAGTGATGTGTCCAGTAAATGATAATTTTGTTAAATGCCACACATCTATATCGTAATCTGGTGCAAAATGCAATGTAACAACAAAGAAAACAAACAAACGAACAAACAAATAATTTGGAGACTTCACTGAATGGGTAATACGCAAAAACTAATGTTACAAGAAAGGGTTTGAAGAAATTGTGATGACGTATGAGAAGCCGAAGTACATTAGACAGATAAAGCAGGATATTGAAGCCTAATGTAGTCGAAAATAACGTATGTAAACAGACCAAGATGGAGAAAAGTTCACCCGCAGGTCGCGGGTTCGATTGCCGGCTGCGGCGGCTGCATTTCCGATGGAGGCGGAAATGTTGTAGGCCCGTGTGCTTAGATTTGGGCGCACGTTAAAGAACCCCAGGTGGTCGAAATTTTCGGAGCCCTTCACTACGGCGTCTCTCATAATCATGTGGTGGTTTTGGGACGTTAAACTCCACAAATCAATCAATCATGGAGAAAAGTTCGCATCATGTATAAAATATTTAAACTTGCGAATAAACTAGTGATTCATGCAGTTTAAAATTTAGTGCGCATTTTTCTTTCTTAGGTTCAGCTTCGGTATAACAACATGAGCGATCCGGAAATACGTTTTCAACTCAACGAACTTCATACCGTCGAGGTGAGTAAAATGAAATTACAAACAAGAAAATATTGAAATTAGAGTAGGCAACAATTCAAATGGAAGTTCATTTTCCCCACGTTTCGTGCGCTTCTGTTGAAAAAAGGGGCAATTAGGTGAATGTGCCGGTTATGGTAGTGAGTGTGAAATAAGCGAGTGTGATGGTTATGGCAGTTCACGGTCACAAACGGTGTACGCGCTATCAGTGTGACATAACATTCTTGATAGGAAAGTGGCAATCGCTAGGTTATTAACAAAAAAACGCGAACAAATCAGCTCACGCTTATTGTTGCGTGGCAGAGCTACTCCCCAAATGGCATTTAAAAAGGAATTGTATTTTAAATATCATTCCTTTGCATACTGCAAGCACTTGTGGTGTCTGTCTGTCTGTCCTGTCTGTCTGTCTGTCTGTCTGTCTGTCTGTCTGTCTGTCTGTCTGTCTGTCTGTCTGTCTGTCTGTCTGTCTGTCTGTCTGTCTGTCTGTCTGTCTGTCTGTCTGTCTGTCTGTCTGTCTGTCTGTCTGTCTGTCTGTCTGTCTGTCTGTCTGTCTGTCTGTCCTGTCTGTCTGTCTGTCTGTCTGTCTGTCTGTCTGTCTGTCTGTCTGTCTGTCTGTCTGTCTGTCTGTCTGTCTGTCTGTCTGTCTGTCTGTCTGTCTGTCTGTCTGTCTGTCTGTCTGTCTGTCTGTCTGTCTGTCTGTCTGTCTGTCTGTCTGTCTGTCTGTCTGTCTGTCTGTCTGTCTGTCTGTCTGTCTGTCTGTCTGTCTGTCTGTCTGTCTGTCTGTCTGTCTGTCTGTCTGTCTGTCTGTCTGTCTGTCTGTCTGTCTGTCTGTCTGTCTGTCTGTCTGTCTGTCTGTCTGTCTGTCTGTCTGTCTGTCTGTCTGTTCTGTCTGTCTGTCTGTCTGTCTGTCTGTCTGTCCTGTCTGTCTGTCTGTCTGTCTGTCTGTCTATCTATCTATCTATCTATCTATCTATCTATCTATCTATCTATCTATCTATCTATCTATCTATCTATCTATCTATCTATCTATCTATCTATCTATCTATCTATCCGCTCACGACTTTGGTTCTGCTGGCCGCTGCGATAATTGTATCGAAACCAAACTTGGTATTGCATAACATGACTCTATGAAAAACATATTTGATTAGTCATAACAAGTTTGCCATTATTGTTATGATTTACATTTCATGGTCCTGTAGCTTTTGCGGTGGTTCCTTTCACATGGCTTGTTGCAAAACTAATATGGTTTGATAAGATTGCATGGCGAACACAAGCGACCGACCCTAACATTAAAATTGTGACATGCGTGTCATGTAACAACATGACTACACGCCATGATGAAGATGCGCTCCTAACCATCTCGCTAGCGTCACATATACCAAAGTTGGTATTACGGTACGTGCTTGAGTGGAGGTATGTAATTGGTGCAAACGTGATGATCATGAGATGCGTGTCATGCAACAACATGACTACATGCCAAGTTCTTCAAGCCCTCGAAGCCGTTTCGCTAGCTTCACATATACCGAATTTGGTATTACAAAACGTGAACGGACGACATAGGTAAATGATACATCCAAACACGATAATCACAATATGCGCGTAATGTAACAAAATTACTACATGCCACACTCATGATGCGCTCGCGGCCGATTCCCTAGCTTCACATATGCCAAATTTCGTATTACGTGATGCCAATGGATGACAAAGGTGTGTGACTGGTCCAAACATGATAATCAAGAGATGCGTGTCATGCGAGAGCTTGGCTACACATCACAGCCAAGGCGCCAATACGTTTCGACGTTACCCGGCGCGCGTGTGCCCCTGTGATCGTTTCGTAGCGTCAAGCCGGCGTTTTTACGCCAGGCGCAGTCCTGGCATGTACTCGCAGGCACGCCCCGCGCTGCGTTGCTTTGACGCATGCACGTTTCAGGGCGTCTGGCGTCCCTCCGTCTCGAAAAGAGGCAGACACTGCGGTAACGCATCGACGCCAAATGCATCATGTCACATTTCGCGCCGGTTACCGTCAGGTGGTGCCGAAGGATGCTGGTGGCACCTGACGTGCCTGGCCGTAGCATCGCTGTGCCCAGCGTGCGCAAGCTTCAACATTACGTTGTAGTATATTGGGCCCTTCATGATGCACTCGAGGCCGTTTCGCTAGCTCCACGTAAACCAAATTTGGTGTTACGTGACGCCAATGAATGAGGAAGGTATATGACAGGTGCAAACAAGATAATCATGACACGGAAGTCGTGTACGGCAAAATTTACCTCTACCTCGTAACGTTGTGCTGATTTGAAAGTGACACATGAACATTCCTTATTTGTGCTTTGTATTTATATAATTGATTCTCGCTGTACGTGGAATCTGCCAATTTTTTTCTAATTACATTACTGCACATTCATCTTTTGTTAAAGCATCGAGCAATGCAATTTTCAGACGGAGGCAATATCACTTCCTTCCTCAAGTATTGGTATCGCCCTAACACGCTGTAATGGCTTGTGCACACCGGCTACTAGCAGTGGTCGCGTGACCATTCGCGACTGGCGACCAAAAAGCGACTGATGTTCACACCGGCAGAAGCTGCATGCGAGCGACCGGAAGTCGCAAAATTGGAGAGGCGCGTTGCGGGAACTCGTTATCAGCAAGAACTCTGGAGACCGGCGCCGATCAGCTGATCGCCGCCAGCTGAGTGAGCTGTAAAGGGCTCGAGGTCGATGACAGGTATGGCGAGTTTCTTTACGGTAGCTGGTTCCCCGCCATCGCCCTGATAGCTGATCTTCACCAGTGAGGGGAAGCGTTAAGAGAGATAAAAGAAAGGTTCATTTACGTGATAGTTGAAAGATTGAACTGTACAGAGATTCAGCAGATATTCCGCTATGTACAAAATTTCAGCTCTTATTTACAAACTGTCTTCGAATTTTTAGCCCGTTGATTTTTTACACGGCAGACCGAAGAAGGCGGTGACCACTATTGCCCCTAATCAGGCGACGTGAAGCCTCAGTGGTACACAGACCAGAAAGGGTGCAAAACTTGGGCCACTCGTGAGAAAAATAACGTTGGAGAGAATGCCCAATGGTGTTCACGAGCACACCAGATAATGACGCACCCGGCCCACGTCTTGAGGATGTCGAAGGAAGAGGAGGTGGAGTTCGGTGGAGGGGGAAAGTTGAACTCCTCCGGGGAGGTGGCCGCTGACACGAACGTCAGCAGTGGTCCAAGGCAGCGTTCTGCTACAGCGTTGCCAGAAGTTTCCCGAACTCGGCAGGCCAGGTGCTGTTGAAAATCCCAACGCGGTACTCCAGTAGTCACTCCGAATCCCAGCGCTGATCATCAGTTGTTGCGGACCGGGGTCTACCCGGTCTCTTGTGGTAGCGTGGTGTAACTTCGAGTTGAGGAAATAAACGCTGACAAGATGGCAATATGAAAAACAAACAGGTTTATAGCACTATTCACATATATTTACAACATGAAGTTAGGAGTTCACAAACCACGAGCATGGTGGTGGAGCCGTTACATGGTTCAGAGCCACGTCCTGCACTTTCCAGCGTCGTTATAAACCCTGTCGGGCTCCTCTTCTTTGATTGTGGAACGCTAATCACACACCCAAGACACCGCCCACAGACTGATTCATTGATATGTAGGGTTTAACGTCCGAAAACCACTATATGATTATGAGAGACGCCGTAGTGGAGGGCTTCGGAAATTTCGACCACCTGGGGTTCTTTAACGTGCACCCAAATCTGAGTACACGGGCCTACATCATTTCCGCCTCCATCGAAATGAAGCCGCCACAGCTGGGATTCGATCCCGCGACCTGCGGGTCAGCAGCCGAGTACCTTAGTCACTAGACCACCGCGGCGGGGCGACCACCCACAGGGCATCAGTCAGTAACACACGGTCCGCCGAATAGTTATTGGACCTCTTGACGCAATGCTCTGAGAAGTGGAGAAATGGGGCTCTCTCCCGGAACAATTTGGCGGTTGCGTTGCTTCTTCCGTCTTTTCCTATAAGGGCAGCCAAGGAGTAGACACTTGAATCACAGAGACACGACCTGTGTGGTCGGCCTGCTTCACCGTCTCGCTAAACAAGCCGGGCCGGAGGAACTGCTTGTAGGGACATTGGCTCACGGACCGTCTTCTAATCCCTTTGTCGCTCCCCGCTGCTGGACGCTGGTTCCGAAAGAACTGGGGTCCTGGGCGTGGGAGCGCTGCACGGCTACGTTTCGCAGTGACAGCATGGCGCCTACTGACGACGATCATAACACCTTCCCCCTCGCCAGGTGAGTTATGGAGGGCAGCAGTCACTGCTGCTGCTCGCAGGGACGACGAAAGGGTCCGCAGTTGAACGCCAGGAACTCGCCTTCGCTTGTCGCATTGTCTGAGTAATTTCCGAAAACTTCGACAGCGTTTTTGAAACTCGACCACATGCACAAGTAAGCCTCGGCCCCCTTCGAACAAACCAAGCCAAAAGAGAGATGGCAAACGAATTTTTGTTACTAGCTTTAACAAAAAGCTTACACTCAAAACTATCAGGACTCGCTTGCGCTGAGAAAGCAGACGTGCTACCTTACACCTTTCACATAATAATTTGCACAAAAAATATCAATTTTGATACATAGAGCAATCTTGATAGCTTAGAAAGAGCGATTGAGCGCGTCAGCGTTTTCATGCAATTAGCAACTCTAATACCTAATGTCAAAATGATATTTTTGAAAAATCAAGCTCCACCTCACAAGGTGACTGTTCTTCAAAGTCACGGTTTGCAGCGAAGTAAGGGGAAAAAGGTGTGTCTTTAACTTAAATTTAGCACCTCTGAGATGACACTGTTACTGATGAATGCCCAACACCGTGCAAGTGCACTCCTTTCCCGAATCGCCGTACGTCACCTCTCGAGAACACAATTTCTGGCTCAAGTAGAGCACATCTTTCCTAGTTACTACTGATGTCCTGACATAGAACGACACCTAGGCCTCGATCTCTCGCATAAAAGTGAATCGTTAATAACTCAGTCGTAATCTGAGCTTTCATAACCAAATAGCTGATCGGCACTGCCTCCGGGCTTCCTTTCTTTCGTCGCTGAGCACTTTCATCGGTTCTGTCCAGCGGAAAGCAATTATTCCAGGACCCTACGAACGCTGTACGATCTCTAGTTCAGCGAGCGCTAAAATTGCCTTAACGTGCGTCTTTGTCTACGGCCACCAATAATTTTCTACTACTGAGACATTAAGCTCACCAGCCTCCCAAAACCTTAACTTAAGCTGTGAACTAACGGCTTACCTCAGCGTATAGGGAAAGCTTGATCTGCTCTTGATTACTCGATCAATCAATCTTCAAAGTAAAAACAAAAGAGGAACAAAGACTGTCGTTTAGCAGGTTTGTTTGATTGAAGTTACCTGCCTATGCTAACGCCTATGATTAAAAAAAAACACTGAGCTCTTCTGAGCGTTTTCAAATAATTTAATTCGAACAGCGCTGCGAAATGCAGAACACTACTAACATTTGAAAATACCAGAAAAAAAACAAAATTTTCCAGTTTTTATGTTCTGCACATATTCACCCTAATGATTAAAGCACTTTTACTAACCTTTAGCCTTAAGCACGGTGGTTTCTCTTTTGGAAACTCTAAACCATGTCATGTAACTCACAAAGAATGGCTGAAATCTGCATCTACAAAGCAATACTAAATAACCATACCTAACACGCCTGTGCAAAAGTTACTCATACTGACGGCCCCCTCTTCTCAACTAGATTCGCTTGAATGGCACACGTTGTGGTCACGGTCCCGGCGGTATCGAGCAAGCCAGAGGCTACAAAATGCACAATCACTATAGACTGTGTACTGCTGTCCCGCCTCAATCTTCACTTCAGCCGGCTTTCTTCAGGAATGTGAAAGGGATGCTAGAAGCAGGGGTGAACCTGTGCCATTTTCTCTTTGTGTTCTCCCCTACGCGGTATTCAGCCACTCTGCCCTTTCGACTTTGACCCTTCGGGGAAGGCCGCTTTCCCGAAGTTGTCGAACTGAACCGCGCGTTTCGTTGAGGCGACGTACCTTGTTTTACCCCTCCACACCTGGCTTGGCGCTCCTGCCTCCCTGAACGCCACCATTGACGTTTCCTGAAACGGATTAACGGTCTACCCTTCGTCTTTCTCGCGACAGAGTGAGACCTGTCCTAGGCTTACGCAGTGCTGTACGCTTCCGCTTTTTTCTTTTTCGGTGATGTTTGTGTATCACCTCGACGATATCGCTGCACTGCTGAAGCGTCACAGTATTACTCTCATGAGCCATTGCGCTAATCATGCCCATATTTGATGATGTCAAAACATCCTCTTGAGGCACCAAGAAGGTTTCCAGCTCCTTACTGGGCCCATTGGGGCTACTGGAACCTTCCTCATCCACGCAAGAAGCGTCTTTCGACATCTTCCACACCTTCAGACCCGCCAAGGCCTCGTTTACTACATACTCTAGCTTGATAGATTCTAGAATACGCAGGCCATTCTCCGGCGCAACCTGTTCCTCTCGCGCTTTATGACGCGCCTCAACTTCAGGCGCTCTGCGACGCGCCTCGCTTTCAGACTCCGGTCTGAGTCTTTCTTTTTGCTAACAGAAGTTCCGAATCTCCTGATTAGCTCTGATTTAACAACTACGTAGTTATTCGCGTCCAGTTCACGGAGTCGCGCAACAACATCCACTGCCTCGCAGGGCAGAACCGTGAGTAGCTTCTGAGACCAGCTGTCACGCTCACAGGACCGTTGCCTAAACTTTCGCTCCTAGAGTCTAAGATACATGCCCATATCCCATGATATTTCATATGGGATATGACCTGTGTACCTAGACATCTATGACCGCATGTACCTAGACATCTCAAATTTCGCTACATTTTCGAGACTCCTCGCTGGGGTTCAAACCTTTTACTCAACTCCATATCTTGGTTTAGAAACATTATCTTGAGGTCTAGTTTTTCATCTTCTCCCTTTCCTTCCATCTGAGCTGCTCTTAACTTTCTTTCAATGATGAGGTCCCATTCTTCGCTTATTTCCTCATCATCAGCCCCCAAATTATTGATTGCTTGAATGATAATGGGTTTTCGTGCCAAACCCTTTGCACCAATCCCCAATTCCTCACACAACAGCAACAAGTCCGGCTTCTGCAGCTCCCGTAAATTCATGATCGTACTGAGTGCCCGCTACTTCCAAAAATAACTTCCCGAAACGGCGAAACTGAGTCTTTCGGCAAAGTTAACTACCAGTTCTAAAATTTACCCTCTTTAAAAAGCTGGTTCACTCAATGGAAAAGCCAAGCACTCACCCATACGTGATCCATGTCTCGAGACAGCTGCTTCCCTTGGGTCGACTGTTGTCACTTGTAGCTTCGTGTCCCACCGCTGCCACCAGTTGTTGCGGATCCCAGCGCTGTTCACCAGTAGTCGCTTTGGATCCCAGCGCTGATCACCAGTTGTTGATGACCGGGGTCTACCCGGTCTTTTGTGGTAGCGTGGCGTAACGTCGAGTGGAGGAAACGAATGCTTACAAGATGGGGATACGAAAAACAAACAGGTTTATGGCACTATTTACAATTATTTTGCAGCATTAGGTTACGAGTTCACAAACCACGAGCGTGGTGGTTGAACCGTTACATGGTTCAAAGCCAAGTTCCGCACTTTGCAGCGTCGGTATAAACCCTATCGAGCTCCTTCTCCTTGATTGTGGAACGCCATTCACACACACAAGACACCGCCCATAGGGCATCAGTCAGTAACACATGGTCCGCCGAACAGTTATTGCACCTCTTGACGCAATGCACTGAGAAGGGGAGAAACTGGGTTCTCTCCCGGAACAATTTGGCGGTTGGGTTGCTTCTTCCGTCTTTTCCTGGAAGGGCAGCCAAGGGGTAGACACTTGAATCACAGAGGCACGACCTGTGCGGTCGGCCTGCTTCACCGTCTCGCTAAATAAGCCAGCCCGGAGGAATTGCTTGTAGAGACATTGCCTCACGGACCGTCTTCTAATCCCTTTGTCGCTCCCTTTGTCCCTTTGTCGCTGGACGCTGGTTCCGAGAAAACTGGAGTTCCGGGCGTGAGAGCGCTGCCCGGCTACGTTTCGCAGCGACAGCATGGCGCCCACTGACGACGGCCATAACAGTGCTAAATCCCCAAAAACTGTGAATGTGATGCCTGTCGGAGACTCTGGGTGCTTTTGTGATAATTTCGCGTCGGCGATGACAGCCAAGTCGAGAGTTTGCCTCCATGAGAACTGCCACAGTGGCGCCATCCCACGCTGTTCAAACCCGTTCAAAAAAAGGGTTGTCTCGCGAAGCTTTCATTGAGATCGACCTCTACCTGGAACCCCTACAGGATAGTGTCTAGCTGACTGGGCGCCGGTGGGAGTTTAAAGCAACCTAGCATACCAGCTTACGCACAATGGCGTCGGCCCAGACGAACTGCCAGGCCAAGCGTAACAGGGAGGAGCAAACCAAGCGCGCCACATTTACTGTTTTCGTCCGCTCCCACACAGCGTTCCCAGTAACGTCAGGGAGTTCCATTCAAGCGAAGAACAAGAGCTTAATATGGTGCTGGTGCACTGTGCCATGGGGTCAGCGCTGGCAGCACAGATGCCCCCAAAGTAAAAAAGCTGGTGGTGGGTGTGACCGCCCTTCGATCGCGAGAGTTGGCCGGCCATGCAAGCCACCTACCTCCCTGTGATACAAGTTTACTGTTGAGTAAATTGTTGCTCGGAGAGAAAGCCTCGGAGCTGAGAAATGACGAAGCCGTTCAAAGCAAGAAAATAAAAGTAGAAACTTTAAGCATTCTTAGAACAAGAAAAAAAGAGATGAAGTTGCCATTTACAGACACCGAGTCTAAGATGACAAACTGATACATGTCCTGTAATTTGTCCTGCTATAATGTTTATAAAAATCAACAGTCACTGGTGGCGTTGATGGTGGCGGTGGCTTGGTGAGTTGAAGCGGCAGACGCTGGCGATGTCTCAGCAGCTGGAGTTACGCGCTCACCAGCACGGCGACGCTTGGCGGAAGACGAAGTAGCCCTTGCCTTAGCAAGACCTACGGCTGCTTACCGATGCTGGTTCGTTTGGAGGAGTTGATTACCGCCTAGAAGGTTATTCTTTCCACGGGTGGTTCAGGGCCGGAGTCGAAGCCCAGACACCTGGGACGTGATCTTGAACAGTCACGGCCGGAAAGAACACTTGGGACGTGACCTTGCACAGTCACGGCCGGTATTCAGGAAGGCCGCGTACCTTCGAGTACATGTGCACCGTGGGCAGCTGGAGCGTCCTGGCCTTGCCTGACTTCACGCGTTCGGGTCCGGAACCCGACACCGCAGTCCCGCGACACCCAGGATCTTCACTCAAGTCAGCTTGATCTCGTTCTGCCCCTGACTCGTCTTCCTCTTCTTCCTTCTCGTGCCTTGGCAGCGCACCCTTTCGCGCAACTTTCTTTTCCTTTTTGCGGGCTGTAGTTTCATGCGTGACGTTTCGCGCCACCGTCATCATCGTCTTTCCGCCGCTTAATCGAGAAGCACGGCTGTCGTCACCTCCGAGCACGTTGTACATGACACCACAGTGCTACCACACTTCACATACACCACCACGTCACTATACTACACCGCACTCCCAAGCTGCGGCTGAGACGACGAGGAATATTTCAGAGTCGTACGTATTGAGAAACGCTCTTGAGTTGATCTTCACTTGCAACAGCCTCCAATTCAGCACGAATGCGTCTCGGACACGGTGTCTCAAGTCATTGCCAAGGCATGAAGCTTAAACGCGTTTTAAACGCGCTGCACTGAAGGCGGTGACAAGTCAAGACAAAAAAAATGGCAGCATATCCACGGGGTGAATGATAAAGAGTGGGGCAAAGCATCCGTCCGTACATTCGTGCTTGCTTCCGTCCGTCCATACGTCCGTCTGTGTAACTGTCCATGCGTCCATCTGCCCGTTCGTCCGTGCGTCCGTCCCTGCGTTCGACCATGCATCCGCCCCTGCGTCCGTCTATGAGTCCATCCGTCCGTGCAGCCATCCATGCGTCGGTCCATGCATCTGTCTGTGTGTCCGTTCGTCCATGTAGTCAACACTCCAAGTACCACCATCTCGCATCTTTTTATCATGTATTCCGCATAAACAAGCACCGTTATCAAGCGGACATTCTAAGGATTAAACGACAGGTGGCACATGCACACTTTCTTACGGCTTGCGCTTCGTGTCTACTTCCCACCTTTAACCACCGCGAGTTCATGGCATATACTAGTTCACTGCATTCATAGCACTGCGGCCCAATGCTCGCTAAACCTATCTGAAAACAAGGAGGTTACGATCAGCGAGTATAACGTTGCAACCCTTTCTTGTCAGATGGTGCTCAATGTACATGCCAATGGCTGCTAATGGGGAATGACAGACAGGAGAATTCGGCTTTTAGTAAACGCTCATGCTGCGATTTTTTTATTGTTCAACAATGCACATGAGAAATCTCCCACCGGCACCACCTTGCAGGTCAAAACGTAAGACTGGTTACGCACTAGGACGAGGAACGAACTGGTGCCGCTTTAATAAGGTTCACCCCTGGCAGATTCTACGTACATTGAAATCGATGATATGTGTAGTACGAATGAGAAATGTTGAAATGCCCCTTTTAAATCAGCACAACGTTACGAAGTGGAGGTAAACGATGCTGTACATGGCTTCCGTGTCACGATTAAGAGGTTTAGATGTGTCTTTTACATTCGTCATCTATTCAAGTAACGTGATACCAAATTTGTATATGTGGAGCAAGCGAAACGACCGCGATCACGCTATGAGCGTGGTATGTTGTCATGTTCTTACATGACACGCCTGTCAGGAATATGATGTTTGCACCAGTCATTCTTTCCTCATTTAATGATGTCATGTAACACCAAATTTGGTATATGTGGAGCTAGCAAAACGGCCGCGATCGCATCATGAAGGGCCCAATTTACTCCAATGTGGTGTTGACGCACACGCACGCGATGCACAGCGACGCTACGTTACCAATACGCAAGCACTCTATAGTCTGACGCCAGGTGCGACCAGCGGCCGTCGGCGCAGGACGACGGCAACCTGCGAGAATCGCGACAGGCTGCATTTCGTGCTGATGCGTTACACAGACAACAGTGCGTCTCCCTCCTTTCGTCACAAAGGGCCGCCGGACGCGCTGAGACACGCATGCGTCCAAGCAACGCAGCGCTGCGCGTGCTCTGCGAGTATATGGCAGGACCGGCGCCCCTGGCGTGGCAACGCCGTCGTGACGCGACGAAATGAACGCCGTCGAGCATGCGCACCGCGTCACGACGAAATGTATTAGTGCCTTGACTGTGGTATGTAGTCAAGTTCTCACATGACACGCCTCTCATGATTATCATGTTTGCACCAGTCACATACCTTCGTCATTGATTGATTGATTGATTAATATGTGGGGTTTAACGTCCCAAAACCACTATATGATTATGAGAGACGCCGTAGTGGAGGGCTCCGGAAATTTAGACCACCTGGGGTTCTTTAACGTGCACCCAAATCTGAGCACACGGGCCTACAACATTTCCGCCTCCATCGGAAATGCAGCCGCCGCAGCCGGGATTTGAACCCGCGCCCTGCGGGTCAGCAGCCGAGTACCTTAGCCACTAGAGTCATTCATTGGCGTCTCGTAATACCAAAATTGGCGTATGTGAAACTAGCGAAACGTCCGCGAGCGCATCATCACTGTGGCAAGCAGTCATGTCGTTACATGACACGCATGCCGTGATTATCATGTTTGGATGTGTCATTTACCTATATCGTCTGTTCGCGTTGCGTAATACTGAGTTTGGTACATATGAAGCCAGCGGAACGATCGCGAGCGCATCATGAGCGTAGCATGTAGTCATGTTGTTCCATGAATCGCATCTCATGTCTATCATGTTTGCACCAGTATCATACATTCGTCATCCGTTTACGTCTCGTAATGCGAAATTTGGTATAAGTGAAGTGAGCCGTACGGCTGCCAGCGCATCATGAGCGTGGCATGTAGTCATGTTGTTACATGATACACATCTCATGATTATCATTTTTGCACCAGTCCCATACGTTCGTCATCCATTGACGCACTGTAATACCAAATTCGGTATATGTGACGCTAGCAAAACAGCCGCGAGTGCATCATGAGCGAAGGCATTTAGTCTTGTTGTTACATGACAAGCATCTCATGTTTATCATGTTTGCACCAGTATCATACTTTCGTCAGCCATTCACGTCGCGTAACATCAAATTTGGTATAAGCGAAGCTAGCGATACGGTCGCCAGCGCATCATGAGCGTGGCATGTATTCATGGTGTTACACGACAAGCATGTCATGTTTTTATGTTAGGGTCTGTCGCTTGCGTTCGTCGTGCAATCATGCCATATCATACCAGTTTTGCAACATGCCATATGAACAAAGCCACCGCATTAGCTGCCGTACCATGAAATGTAAAGTATGACATTCATGACACACGTGTCATGGTTTTCATGTTATGACTAGTCAGGTATGTTTTTCATACAGTTGTCTTATGTCATACGAAGTTTGGTATCGATACCATTATCGAAACGGCAGGAGAGCTAAAAGTAGTAGGCGGCTAAATAGAGGAATAGTTAGATAGCTCAAAGTCGCCCAAGTTCGCTAAGAAAGGCTTCGCTTTTAAAACGATTCTGAATACGGGGGAAAGATTGGGCACAATTTATTTTCTCTTTACTTTGACGGTGTTTAGCTTCTTGCAAATGCCGTCACGTAAGTTCGTCACTTTGCTCTAGCTGCTGCGTCCCGCCATCTCCAAGGCAAGCATTCTGTGTTGGCCATGAGGCCACAGACCCAGAGGAATGCACTCGTTTGTATCTGGCCGCAGGAGGCCAGCGCAATGAAAAAAAAAGAGCAAAGAAATGAGCATCACTCACTGGTTCCAGCAGCTTTGCGACTGCCGTCACGGGACCGAAAAATCGGTCAGAAAGCGACTAGCCAAAGCTGTCTCTTGGCGATCGTTTGCGACAATTCGTGACTGCTAGTCGCCGCTAGCCGCTGCTAGCCGCCAGTGTGCACCAGCCTTAAGGGATTTGGATGCTGATGATGATGACCTGACATGGATGGCGCTCACCCCCAGAGGGGGCTAGGCCAAGAAACGGGCGCCAGGATATTTAAATGAAACTAAAACGAAATTAAAGCCAATCTTAAAAATTAGTTTTGAGCTAATAATACCAATAGACCAAAATGTTTGCTGAGCAAGCGGTCAAACCATCTCTTGTTTTTGACGGACATCGCTACGAATTATAAACTAAAGATCTGAAAATGTTAGGGTTCACTAGCACGGTAATGTTTTAGTTGCGTTGATGTAATCAAACACAGTGGAGCATATCTCTCTGTGGCAGTAACAAAATGAAGTGCCGCCAAGTGATAGATGTACTGGTAGATTTACTTGTATTCCTAGCTTTTGCAGTGGGGCTACTGAAATCTTTTGTTTAGAAAAAATTGATTGCCACAAACATCAATAACACTCAACAGAACATTTCCTTCTTAGACATACTCTAACGATGATGACAAAACAGACGTCATTTACATGAACATGGATATGATATGACGTTGAAAGAACATGTACATACGATGGTTCACACAAACACAACCACGAAAAATACTTCAAGGTAAACAAGAGACACAAATAAAACATGAATATGTACATTTTGCATATTTACATGTTGGCATGAGATTTCTGCCAGCGCATCAACACATCAGCCTACCAATACCAGGCCGGCCGAAAGAGAAGTTTCACTCGTCCGTCACAGACCGACACAAAAGGGCAAGACCAGTGCCAAAGAAATTCCTCTTCACCGAGGAAGAAGAGCTCCTCCGACAAAACAGACAGCAGGTCCGAGTACAATCGTTCTAATCTGGTAGAGCGCGCGGTGGCGGCGGCCCACTGCAACCGCCTCGCAGCGGTTGCACCAGAAGCAGAAAGAGCCGGCAACAATGAGAAGACAAGCGAAGCGGCCTCGCGGACAACGCCCAGAAGAAACGAAGCGATTTACTCTGAGGCAGCGAAATCCGGCGTGTATGGCTCTCCAAAAAACGCGAGCATTGACACAATGCCTCAGAAAATGCTGATTTGTTTCCCGAAGGGAGCAGTTCGGACATCTTGCTGACTGGACCATTCCCCACCTTTCGAGGCGGTGGAGAGTGGGAAGTACACCCCATCCCAGGCGCCACATGAAGTCCCAGATGTGTCCAGGCAGAAAAGAAGCCGTTAACGTGCTCAAAGACACCTGTCTAGAGCGAGCACGGCACGCTTGCGGGACCAATGGAAGCAACAAAGCAGCAGTTGTCTCAACTATGTGGTTGTTCGAAACATCTATGCCAGGACAGCTCTACTTGACATGGCGAAAAAAATGCAACAGTTGTTGTATCGAACGCAGGAAGTGTTATTGACTGCGGCCCGCTGTTAAGTTGCACATTAGGCATCAAATGTCACAGGTGAGTACCCAGAAAGTAATATGCAAGCGTTCGTGCGGGAGATTCCTCCCCTTGCACTAAGTGCAAAAGGAAGCGCAGTGCCAGCAGCCGGCAGCGTATGGACACTGAAGGGAAAGCAAAGCCTCCCTGAGAACACTGCTGTCGCAGTGCCGCGCGAGAGACCAACTCAGTGCCGCCTGACCGAAAAAACGAACACAAAGCAGACTGTAGTGATCGCACGATACGTAAAGATGGTTGCACGACGTACCAAATGCGACTGCAAAATACAGTCTGCGCAAGGTACCTCCGCTCAAGAAGCGGGAAGTCGAAATCCCATGCATACTGAATTTTCAGTCTCACTTCTTCGAGAGCGCTTAACCAAACGGATTCGCAAACGCTGTAGTGGTTGTATAAAATACCAAAAATACGAAGGGACGTGGCCGGCTGAATGGGAAAACCGGTGCTAAGCCTGGAGTTTGAAGAGCCAATCAAGAAATACCAGGATTTGGAGATGTTCAACGCTGCACCTGAAATGTCTCCAAACTGGAAAAATACACGCAGGCTGCGTGAAAGGCTATCTTGATCTGAAAGGTACAAGGTTATATTATCAGCGAAAGCTGTGACTTTCACGACACCGCTACCAGGAAGCGCAAGACCCCGGACACGTGAATCCGCGTCAAGAGCACGCAAGTATGGCTCAAGGCTGAGGACAAAGTAGCACAAGAGACGATGGACATCCCTGACGGGCCCACGTGTTATGGAAAAGGCGGCCATTTCCCAGCCACCCAGAACTAGTGTGCTTTTCAGACCAGTGTACGTATTTTTATTCATTTCCACAAACGAATGAGAAAAGCCGAAGGATCTGAGCACAATAAGTATATACACGTTCTCTAGTCGGTCAAACACTTTTTCATGGGCCAAAGACACAAAGATACTGCGCGCAGATCGCGACAGAGTATAGACTATGATATCCCGTGTGGTAAATGACAAGCTGTGTATTTCTCGTCCAAGCACTCATGAAGTCTGGTGATGACCTACCAGGGTGTTCAATAGACCCCTCAAAAGTAGAATGGCTACCGCCGCGAAAATATTATAGTCAACGTTGAGGAGCATAATAGGTCTCCAATCTTCAGGATTAACAGAGGAAGCATCACCTTTTGGAATACGCACAATGCGTTCATCTCGAAAACTTGATGTAAAGACACCGTCCTCATAGCATCGACGGATAACCGCGGTAAAGGTAGCACCAATCTCATCCCAAAATGTCAAGTAAAACTCATCAGAAAAACCGTCTGGCCCAGGGGCCATCCACGTTTAATAGATCTCAGTGCCACTTTTACCTCTTCAGCCGACGGAGGGATGTGCAGGCAATCCGCAGCTTCTTGAGGAATACGGGGCTAATTTCTAAGCATTGGCGATGTTTTATCACAGTTAGTCTGCTTGGCCGAACACGACATTGCTTCAAAATGCGCCAAGAAAACAGATCGATCACGCGTAGGAAGCCGCTGCGCAGGTGGTATTTGTGCTGTCATAGAGACAGATGGCCCTCATTGCCCAAAACGAATGTCTCGCGTAGCGCAGCACCTCGAAATGTGCACATGGGTTGTGTCTACAGCGCCATGCTGCTGCTGCCAGGGACGATGCAGCAGTCAAGCGTTGAAAGCGTTCACGCAGTTCACGCTGCCATGCTCACATCAGAGTTGAAGTCGTCTCGACACGCAAAGCAATGCGTAACTTCATCGCACTATCAGCAAGCTCTTCAGAAATGCGTCGACGAAGCGAACGCCCCTCTACTGCGCAGCGCAGGCACCACTGTGTTTTAAGTGCATCCCAATATTCAGGACCAGACACCGTGAGCGACACACGTATTGCGAGTGACAAATCTGATCTTGAGCGCGCGTCCGGGAGGACGCGAACATCAAGACGCCATGGCTTTTTGGAAAAAGAAAATGGAACTTCGAGCTTCAAGACAGTAGGCCGATGATCAGATACGTACACAGGAAAAGGTGGGAAGGACGAAACACTCGTAGGATATAAGACTGGTCGAACCTGCTGGAGGATTGTCCGCATCGCCATGTCCAAAGAAAGGTATTTTCATGCACTACATTGTGCACGTCCAGTAATGACAAGTGGTGGACAAGGTGTCGCAGCTCGCATGAATTCCAAGCAGACCGGCTCCAGCCAGGACCTTGCACATCGGTTCACGTATTTAGAATGCATTTGAAGTCGCCAATCAAAATGACATCACGACCGTCAAGAAAAAACACGTCCAGGTCTCTAAAAAAGTCATTAGACTGTCCACCTTGCACTGGCACATACATACACAGTGTCTTTAATCTGAAAGAAAAGTAGCTACAGTCTAAAGCCAAAACCCTGCCCACGCCATCGTAAAAAACATGATGATTCCGTCATGGAGCTCGATTAAAAATAATAATGCCTTCTCCCGTAAAACGAGATGTAGCAAAAGAGAAATAACAATCTATGTTGAACTTTTGTTTAAAAGCAAGCACGTCGGATAGCGTGAAGAAATTTGTTTCCTGGAGGCAAAAAACATCACAATTTGCAGCGCGGGCAACTTAATCCCTTCAGCCTGCTTTGCCGGACTGCGAAAACCCTGAACGTTCAATGAAATAATATGCAGTGTAGTAGCCATAATAAAAAGTAATAACTACTTGGACGTATTGTTCTCGACGGTGCACTGGAAAGTGTCCAGGGGACAATTGCTCAACCAAATTACAACGCACTGTTCGACCCTTCAGAAAAGGGTTGAGGTTTTTTGTATCGTTGGGATTTACCACAGCCATCACTGCGTTCATCGGAGCAAGAGCTGGAAGTATGCCCTCGTTTTGTTTCACGGGGAGATCCCATGTCGACGTCAAAATCGGCAAGGATAGTCAGTCTGATGCTACTATCCAGTCCCAGGCTGAAGCCGTCTTTCGAAGACGTGTCCTGTGGAGGTAGGGACTGAGCCGCCGGCAAGCTTGGATCCACATCCTTGATGCTGACAGCACTGTCCACGTCTCGGCAGGCCGGTGTAGGCACCCTTTGTGTGGGCAATTTTTTACGTGTACGACGCGATGTCGAAATGGTCGGAGCGGCCGCAACAGAAGAGGCTGTTGTATTTTCGCCACTGGTTTCTGAAATAACAGGGGTCGTAGGGTCAACTGCAACAGCAGCAGCCTGAGAACTGAGGTCATTTGCGCACTGAACATCAAGTGGCGTCAGAGAAGAGACGCCGACGCCGTTTTCAGGGCAGTGCGTTGCGTCTTTCGAAGCGCACGGTTTCTGCACCAGCGCGGAGGCCGACGCGCCAAGCGTCGCATTGACAGTCGCGCTTTCGTTGTGCGCTTCGTTTGAAGGAACTTGTAGGGGTCAGGCCAGCACAGCGTCGGTGACCTCCTCTGCGTCCCCCGAGTCGGTAGTTTGTTCCGTTGCCGGTGTCAGTGGTGGAAAGGCACCAGCGGCAGCGTCTGAGTAAGAGCGGCGGACAGGGCGAACCACAGTTGGGTGGCCGTACCCGCAGCGTCGACACGGGCGGTCACATCCTTCACTAGCGTGACCGTGCACGGTGTTGTGCACTGAGCTCGTAGATGGTGCCCTGAGCCGCATCTTCAACATACACGCTGGAGACCACGGTAGTCAAACGTAGCTCGGTGACTGGAGATGCGCAGGTAGTTCGGCACAGGATTAGCGGCGTTCATCTTCATTCGAACATAGCGCGTTCCAGTGAGTACGCCGCGTCGCCCACTCATCAAACCACTGGTGACAGTGAGCACCTTGCCACATGGGGATAACGCTTGGACGAGAGCTTCGTTTGATACGAACTATGACAGGAACCGGCAGGCGACGTTGGTCACTTGTGGGCCAACGGGAACGACTTGAACACGCTTGCCGCCAATCACCAAGCAGCCAGCATTGACGATTAGAGACATGGAAGCCGTGCTCTTCACGGTGACTTGGAAGTTTCGAGCTCCCTGGTGTTGCACGCAATATACCTCTGAGAGGCCGACTATGGAGGCCGTCACATCAGTGACGGTCTCGGCACTAGTCCTCGTAGGGACACCGTCGAAGACAAGCACCTTCGAAGGCGTCCAAGACGCGACGGTCACCACGACTCCTACTGATGGACGCCCCTGACGTAGAACGATCAGGGACGTCCTTGATTAGCACTTGCAAACCGGAGTCAGCAGCCGGCGTGAAGCTCTTTATAGCGACACCCGTTCGTCCCTCAAGACCGTGGTGGTAGCGTGCAACAAGCATTACATTTTGACCTCCAAGGTGGCGCCGGTGAGAGATTTCTTCTGTTCGTTGATGAACAATAAAAGATAGTGCTCAATACATGCCAACGGATGCTAAGGGGGAATGAGAGAGAGGAGAATTAGGCTATCAGTTAACGCACACGCTGCTAATTTTTTTATTGTTCAACAACGCACAGAAGATAAGAGAGGGTTGCTACGTTACACTTGCTGGGGATAGCCTGCTAGGTTTTAGAAAGGTTTAGCGAGCGATGGGCCGCAGTGCCATGAATAGAGTGAACTGGTATATACTATTAACTCGAGGTTGTTAAAGGTGGGAAGTAGACACGAAGCGCAAGCCATAAGAAAGTGTGCGTGTGCCATCTGTCGTTTAATCCTTGGAATGTCTGCTTGATAACGGTGCTCGTATATGCGGAATATATGATGAAAAGATGTAAGATGGTGGTACTTGGAGTGTTGAATAGGTGGACGAACGGACACACCTACAGATGCATGGACGGACGCACGGATGGCTGCACAGATGGATGGACGCATGGACGGACGCAGGAGCAGATGCATGGACGAAAGGAGGGATGGTCGCACAGATGAACGTGCGGACGCGCGAACAGACGCACGCACGGTCGGGCGAATGGACGCATGGGCGCCACACTGACGCACGCATGGATGGATGGAAGCAAGAATGAATGGACGGACGGATGCTTCGCCCCAATATCCATCATTCGCTCCGTGGATATGCTGCCATTTTTTGTCTCAGATAAGAGCAACGATGCCAGAATAAAAAAAATGTTCTATTGTTTCAATTTCGTTGCAAAAAATGCTCAGCGGTGACGCCTTGAGTAGAGCTTTGTTAAGGTAATAATTCAGTTGTGGAACAGCACAGCGCAATCCGGTATAAGTGACCTCTAACTGTCGAGATACACACCACTGTTTGTTTCAGTCATACCTCAAGTGCTCGAAATCTTTAAATTTACCCAAATTACCTCTTCCCCATTGCAGACAAGCATTTCGGAACCTTAGCGCTGTCACGTAAACCGTATCCGGCAAAACTGGGATGGTGGGCCCACTCAGGGATACTGCTGCTAAAGAGTCCGCCGTTTCGTTCAAATGTAATTTGCGGTGGCCCGGTACGAATAGAAAATGCAGTTTTTTTACGTTTTTTGGTACTAAATGCCGGAACGTATTCATCAGCTCAGCATAACCAGCCTGTAATGATAACTGCTAATGATTCGCTTGAGGTAAATTAGCATAGGGCAAGAACAAAAGCCAGAAATTATGCAAATAATACAGGGGTATAATCTGGGAGACTGATCGAAAAGGACCAGTCCAAAGAAAGAGAGAAAATGCTAACCCCAGCTTTTTCTTTTGACACAGATGCATTAGTCGAAATGATATTGCTTATCTCTAAGTGAGCTAGATAATCTGCTATCTGGTCATTTAAGTACCTATGTGCATATTGTTTCGCGTTATGAGGAAATATGTCATCAAATTGTAAGCTAAGCATTGAATTTAGGTTCTGTATTGGACCAATATGTTCAATTTTTACATTCAGTTGCTGTTGTAGCGCTTGTGCAAATATTAATTGCGGGGTGTGTAGTCGTGACCAATGGGTTTAGAAAAATAAAGCAGGTTCCAGAATAAAAACGTAAAATGGGAGTCTTTGGTGAGAACTGTACATCTTTAAGAATGCTTGCACAGAAGAAATTTTGAACCTATTTAGCAGAGCAAACCACACCTGCAGCTTTGGAGAAGCTTCTGGGCTTTATTAGATCAATTTGTTAAGATTACATGGAGACTGAACGCGAACATTACAGATTATTCTAGAACCGACGTAGGCGCAAGCAATGGAGCACGAATATTCGAGGGCACACGTGTAAATGCTCACGCGCTTCACCGCTTGTGAGTGGATCGACGGCCGACGATGTATTTGCCGCTATCAATGTCTGTGTGTATCGCGGTAGTCTTACTTTTCACTGAGTGGCCACAAGTTCGGCCAAAAAAAACATTATGATGAGTGGCCTAAGGAATGCTCCCTTCGTCGACGTCATGAACCCGTGACAATATCGTTCCTGCTTCAAAATAGAAACGATAGTTAAAGGGCCCCTACATGTTGAAAACTACAGAGAAGGCAACGCGTCAAACTGTGCAGCACAAATGGGGTGATTTGGTTTAAATGCAATAAAATGATCAATTGCGCATTACTTATCTGTTATTCCAGGACGAACATCTTCGAGGAAATGAAACTTGCCCTGAAAATTACAACACCAAAAGACAAGGCGAAGGCACTTCTGTTTGCGGATTTGATGCGGAAACAACACTAAATAAGAGTACGCAATATATTAATGAATGTGCTACTGCCAACTGCGATATTGTTTACGTTCTTCTCAGGTATGTAAATCTTTTAAAAGAAGGCCCTACTTTTGCAATGCTGTATTTGTAAAGAAAAGCCGCCAGGCCTGCGCAGAACGCGCAGCACTGTCACAGCGAACGCTGGAAGAGCGGCCTGTCAGAGCCTTTATTAGGGAGCTTTAGAATACCGTTTGCAAGCGGTACGTGCGGGCGTTGCAGGTGTAGCGGGCGCCATATGAGTTTTAAGATAGCGTCTGCCCTGCTGCAAACCGCAACGCACGATCGCAGTGACACCGTAGCCTCGAAACCAGCGCTTGCGGGCCACATGCGGGCCGCGATCGCCGCACGCAATTTCGGATTTTCTGCGTGCGGTCCGTGAACGCGAACGCCGACTCGCGTTACGACGCATGCGCCGTGGCAGTCACCATACCGCAAGGGCTCGCGGTGCGCTATTCTAAAACTCCCTATTACCAGCAAGATGACAATTTTGGCCAGTTTGATTACGGTGCTAGCTTGAATTTTTAAATACGAAGCATTGCTTAGCGAAGTTCAGCGACATTGAGCGTATCTATCTATCTATCTATCTATCTATCTATCTATCTATCTATCTATCTATCTATCCTGGCCGTTTCAAAAATGGTATAAATACCAAACTTGGTATGACATAACATGACTGTATGAAGAACATATTTCACTGGTCATAAGATGAAAGCCATGACGCGTATGTCATAAATGTCAAGATATGCATTTCATGGTCCTGCAGCTCTTGCGGTGGTTTCGTTTGCATGGCATGTTGCAAAACTGGTATGGTATAGCATGATTGCAGTGTGAACACAAGTGACGGACCCTAACATGAAAATCATAACATGCTGTAACATAATAGCCACAGCAACACGTGCTGATATGTGATGTGTGATATGTGATATGCATCGTGTTACGTCAGCACCAGGTTGCTATAAAAGATGAGTGCGTAGGAAATAAAGGCCAGTGTTTTTCCACGGTATCAAGTGTGCTGTTCTTCCGTCAGCTGCTCTCCGCGAGTTGGCTATGACAGTGGCGACGAGGATGGGATGTGTGATCTGCTGGTGCCGCCTGGAACTTCCCTGTAAGGCTGTGTTCACTACCGTGTGTAGAATGCCTGGTGTCGGCAAGCTTGAGCCGTTCGACGTGGGAACAACCAGCTGGGATGAGTATCAAAAGCGGGTGGAACAATTTTTCATGGCCAACGACGTTGAAGATGAAAAAAAGCGAGCAGTACTTCTCACCTGTTTGGGACCGGCCACGTATTCATTACTGCGGAACCTGCTGTCACCGTCGAAGCCGTCAGAAACAAGCCTGTCCACGATCCTTGACGTACTGAAGAAGCATTTTTCGCCGAGACCATCGGAAGTGGTTGCAACGTTCAAGTTTAATTCAAGAATACGTCATTCTGGTGAAACGGCTGGGGATTTCTTCGCTAGCCTGAACAAACTTGCTGACGATTGTGCTCTCGGCTCGTTTCGAGACAGAATGCTTCGTGACCGCATCGTGGCAGGCATCAACGACGAGGCAATGCAGCGACGACTGTTGGAGTCACCAGATTTGACCCTTGATACCGCAAAGAAGACAGTTATCGCGATGGAAGCGGCGAACAAAGATTCTCGCGCGCTGTCAACAGCCATGCCAATGACTGTTGCGCCGACAAATGCCGTGTCACGTGATACAGGAAAGCAGAAGCATAAACCAGTTTCATGTTTCCGCTGCGGAGGCGAGCATCTGGCGACGCAGTGTCGACATGCAAGTAGCGTCTGTCACAAGTGTCGAAGCAAGGGGCACCTGGCGCGAGTATGCAAGGGTAAGACAGTTACAGTTACGAGCGCAGGTGGTTCAGCGTTTTTGTCCCGGAAGCATCAGTCAATCCATACCGTAGATGACGAAGAAAGCCGTTCTGAGACACCGGCACCGCAAGTCTACGAAATGTGGCAAGTGCGCGCACCAGATCACGACGGTAGCCCGTACCGGGTTGAGGTGTCCGTGAATGGAACTTCACTCATTATGGAAATTGACACGGGAGCAAGTGTGTCTGTCGTGTCGGAAGAGACCTTTCGCCGCATATTTCCGTCTTGTCGTCTGGAACCGTCAAGCGTCATGCTGAAAGGTTACACCGGTGAGCTGTCCGCGGTGCAAGGCAGCCTGCCTACGACTGTACGACTGGGAAACCATGAGTGCCGGGACGTGTTGCACGTCGTGCCAGGACGCTGCCCGTCCCTTATGGGGCGTGGCTGGATAAAAGGCCTCGGAATCGAGCTGCGCAGTGTGATGGACGTTAAGGCTATCACGTCGGTTGAGGGACTCGTCGCTGAGTATGCGAGTGTTTTCGACGACGCCTTGAGAACATTCAAGGGAGTGTCCGCGAAAATAACCATCGAAGACAACGCGAAGCCCCGGTTCTTCAAGGCTCGCCCTGTTCCGTTCGCAATGATCGACCGCGTCAACGAGGAACTGATGCGTATGGAACGAGTTGGAGTGCTGCGTCCAGTTAAGACTTCGGAATGGGCTGCGCCTATCGTGCCTATCTTGAAGCGGAGTGGCCAGATTCGGATATGTGGCGACTTCAAGGTCACTGTTAATCCCGTGACAGTGCCTGAAAAATACCCTATACCACGCGTTGAAGACCTGTTTTGCCGTCTTAGCGGTGGCGAGAAGTTCAGCAAATTGGACTTGTAGGATGCGTATTTGCAAGTTGAACTGGACGAGGCATCCCACAAGCAGGTGACAATCAACACACCAAAAGGACTGTACCAATACACGCGTTTGCCTTTTGGCGTCACATCTGCACCTTCAATTTTCCAGCGGGAGATGGAAAACCTGCTACAAGGGCTCAGACACGTTGTGGTGTACTTCGACGATGTTCTTGTGACTGGACGCGACGACCAGGACCATCTAACAAACCTGGGCCTAGTCCTAAGCCGACTGAAGCAAGCTGGGCTAAAATTGAAGCTTGACAAGTGTACCTTCCTGGAACGACAAGTTGAATACCTGGGTCACGTTGTCACGGCTGCGGGGTTTCAACCCAACCCTGAAAAGGTAGAGGCTGTGCTGAAGGCGCCTAGACCCGAAGATGTCAAGACATTACGGAGTTATCTAGGTCTAGTCAACTTCTACCGCAAGTTTCTGCCGGGGCTGTCTAGTGTGTTGCATCCCTTGAACAAGCTGCTTGTGGCCAAGGTGTCGTGGGAGTGGCGTGAGCATCATGAACGTGCTTTCCAAAGGAGCAAGGAGCTACTTGTTTCAGCAGAAGTGCTGGCGCATTATGACCCCAAGAAACCCGTGGTTCTCGTATGCGATGCGTCACCGTACGGCGTTGGCGCCGTTCTGGCCCATAGAGAAGACTCGGGGGCTGAACGACCAATCGCATTTGCATCACGAAGTCTCGCGCCAGCCGAGCGAAATTACAGTCACATCGACAAGGAGGCTCTTGCGCTCATGTTTGGCGTAACCAAGTTCCGACAATACCTCTGGGGACGCGTGTTCGAGGCTATTACGGACCATAAACCAATACTGGGCTTGCTTTCTCCCGACAAGCGCGTGCCTGAGATGTGTTCACCGCGTATCATGCGTGGGGCTCTGATGCTTGGTGCGTATAACTACAAGCTCATGTACCGGCCGGGAGCAAGCATTGCCAGCGCGAATGGTTTGAGTCGCCTACCACTACTAGGGTACGCTCAACCTGTGGAAAGGCCAGCGGAAGTTTTCATGCTGGAGGCTGCTTATCCTCGGGTGCTACGGTCCACTGTAGTCGCGGAAGCTACTTCCAAGGACCCAACCTTAGCGAAGCTACGAGAGGCCTTATGGTCTGGAGCTGAGCTACGTGACCCCGAGTTCAGGTTCTACGCAGATCGAAAACTTCAGATGAGCGTGAAAGAAAACTGTTTACTTTTCGGATCGCGAGTGGTCATCCCAAGTGCATTACAGCAATTAGTGTTGCGACTCCTTCATGAGGGGCTCCCTGGAATGACCAAGATAAAGGCTATCGCCAGGAGTCACGTCTGGTGGTCTTCGTTGGGCGAGGACATTACCGCTGCAGTTCGCCAGTGTCAGATCTGCCAAGAACACCAGAGGGTTGCGCGGCCGGTAGCGATGACGCCATGGCCGTTTCCGGACAGACCATGGTCACGCTTTCATATTGACTTTGCAGGACCTTTGAAGAACCGCTACTTGCTGATCGTTATCGATGCATTTTCAAAGTGGATAGAGGCCGTTTCTATATCTACACCATCGGCAGAGGCAACTACCTCATGCCTGAGGGTTAGTTTGCTACCCATGGATTGCCAGACGTAGTGGTGTCCGACAACGGACCAGCGTTCGTGAGCGAGGAATTCAAACTGTTCCTGCATCGAAATGGCATCAAACAAGTATTGACACCCCATACCATCCAGCGTCAAACAGGGCTACAGAACGGGCAGTTCAGTGCATCAAGTCAAAGCTAAAAAAATCGGCTGGAGGGAATTTTTTATGCCAACTTGCCCGTATTCTTTTCAATTACAGGATTACTCCCCACGAAACTACCGGGTGCTCACCAGCGGAGCTGATCATAGGCCGTAAGTTAAAAACTGCTCTAACGTTGTTGCATCCAGACATGAAAGCTAAGGTCTTGCTGAAGCAGCTCAAGCAGAAGATTGTCCATGATGGTGGAGCTCAAACCACTCCACCCGCAAGACCCGGAGACTACATCTACGCATGGAATTTCCGTTCGGGGCCAACCTGGATGCCCGCAAGAGTGACTGACAGAGCCACCGATAACATCGCTGATGTCGTTTTGTCAGACGGTAGGTGTTGGCGGCGCCATCAAGAACACCTGCGGCCGAACTTCGCCCCAGTTAGTGTGCCTCCTGGACTGCCGCCTGAGCGACAGACTTCTTCACCGACGCCAGTGTTACTGCCTGTGCAACAAGCTACGTCAACCACGGAGTGCGTGTCGGAACGAGCGGGTGTGCAACCGGCTGAGAAACTAGTTCCGCTACCCAGGAAGTGTGAGTCGGAGCAATCGAGTCCAGTTGCGGAGCCGTGTCCTGAATCATGCAGCGAAAGGGGGACCGCAACACGCGATCTGGTTGTGCCTACTAGCCATGACAGTACGCCAATGCTGCGAAGAAGCACGAGGACAAAAAAACCAGTTGTGCGTTTCTGACCACGAAGGCCGCTAAACTATCGTTGTTTTGTTTGTTAGTGGGGAGGAGTGTAACATAATAGCCACCGCAACAAGTGCTGATATGTGATGTGTGATATGTGATATGCATCGTGTTACGTCAGCACCAGGTTGCTATAAAAGATGAGTGCGTAGGAAATAAAGGCCAGTGTTTTTCCACGGTATCAGGTGTGCTGTTCTTCCGTCAGCTGCTCTCCGCGAGTTGGCTATGACACATGCGTTTCGTGTAACACCATGACGACATGCTACACTCATGATGCGCTCGCGGCCGTTTCGCTAACTCCACATACCTAACTCAGATTACACAACGCGAACGAACGACATAGATAAATGACATGTCCAAACATGATAATCACGACATGCGTGCCATGTAACAAGACTAAATGCCACACTAATGATGTGCTCCTGGCCGTTTCGCTAGCTTCACATATCCCAAATTTGGTATTACGTGATGCCAATAGATGACGAGGGTATGTGACTGGTGCAAACATGATAATCATGAGATGCGTGTCATGTGAGAACATGACTATATGCCACCGTCAAGGCGCCAATAGACTTCGACGTGATGTGGTGCGCGAGCTCGCCGGCGTTCATTTTGTCGCGTCACGTTGGCGTTGCCACGCTTGGCTTCAGTCCTGCCATATGTTCACAGGCGCGCGCCGCGATGAGTTTTTTTGACGAATGCGCGTTTCAGCGCGTCCGGCTTCCCTTCGTCAAGAAAAGAAAGAGACGAACTGTTGTCTGGGTAACACATCGGCGCGAAATGTAGCATGTCGCGTTTTGCGCCAGTTGCCGTGTGGCCGCGCCGAAGTACAATGGTAGCGCCGGTCGCGCCTGGCGTCTGACAATAGAGTGCTCCCGCTTTGCTAACGTAACGTGACTGTGAACACCATACACGCGCGTCAACGCTACAATAAAGTATATTGGGCCCTTCATGATGAGCTTGCGGCCGCTTTGCTGGCTCCACAATGACAAAATTCGGTGTTACTTGACATCAATGGATCACGAAAGTATATGACTGGTGCAAACGTGATAATCCTGACAAGTGTGTCATGTATGAACATGAATATACTCGCGGCCGTTTTGCTAGCTCCACATATACACTAAATTTGATATCACGTGACGAGAATAGATGACGAAGTTAAACGACACATTCAAGTATGATTATCTTGAAACAAAAGTCATGTAGGGCATTATTTACCTCCACCTCATAACGTTGTGCTGATTTTAAAGTGACATATCCACCTTTCTCATTTGTGCTTCGCATATGATCGATTTCCACTGTACGTGGGGTCTGCCATATTTTTTTTTTGAAGAGCACCAGAAAACAGACGGAAAGAATAGGCTGACACAGCGCTTGCTCTCACAACTTAAAGTGATTATTCATAAAGTGTATTGAAGCGTATAATAGATTCCTCGCACATGTGCAGCATATCAGCGCGTAACAAAACATGCACTCGTATCGGGATTCAAAAATTGTCTGTGTTACTTATCATTTAATAAATGTTGCAAGCTCTACGTGTTGAAATAGATACGCGCACTCTTATCGTGCAGCACTGTTGTGGCTTGGCTAACACAGTCATGACACCTCTTTCGGATGTGGTATATGATTCTACTAAGCGCTGTCTTTCTGGCCCTCTTCACACTGTTTTTTGGTGCACTTCAACAAGCCTTCTAACCCTCTTTGCGTTGCTGCTTCAAACACACTTGCAGGGTACCCACTAGGCCATTAATTCTTGTGTAGTAGGCACGAAATCACTATGCTTTCCTTCATCATTCTTCGGAGAAGCGTTGTACCTGCTGCACACTTGCAAAGAGGTTTGTACAATATTTAAGGGTGGAGGTCCTGAAGCTGTGCGCCTGTGTAAATCTCTCGTGGTACTTGACCACCATGTTGTATGATGCGCGCTCTAGTGTGATGGGAACAGACAGACAGACAGACAGACAGACAGACAGACAGACAGACAGACAGACAGACAGACAGACAGACAGACAGACAGACGGATGAATGGACGGACGGAAGGATGAATGGACGGACGGAAGGACAGATTAATTGACGGACGAAGGCATGGATGGATGAATGGATTGATGGATGGACGGGTGGACAGGCGGACGGACAGAAAGACATATATACATACATACATAAATACATACAGATGAATAGACGGATGAACGCACGGTTGGACGAATGGACAAATGGCTCGACTGTCGCTTCGGCCCACTCATCATCATTCACTGCGTGGATAGGCTGTTACTTTTTTTCATGCCTGACTGACTACAATGAAGAATTATGCCGGAAGGTTTTGTAATCCTCACGATACAGCGCCGTGGGTAGAGACCACAGTTATTAGATGAAGAAGATCCAGCTTTGGTAAAGGTTTGCTGCAATCAACGACCCACTGTTTGCGCGAATCGCATTATGTGACACCAAGTTTTTCCTTTGTTGTTCGATAACACTTTATTACTCATACTAACGCGATTCATTTCCCAGCATCAAGCTTGCCTAAGGCCATTTGCAAAGGAGTTCGAAGTACCGGCGTGGCTAAGCGGTAGAATACTGGGCTGGCACGCAGGGAACCCGTGTGCGAATGCGATTGTGTCTTTAGTGTTTCGGCGCGCGTGTGACTCATGTTGTGATGTCATAACAGCTCTCGTTGTAAAAGTAATAAATGTTATCCGTACATTGTACTACCTCACATTCTGGTAAACAGTTAAAGAAACCTTGGCCAAACGTGGGCGCTTGACCAATGCGAGCGCTCAAAATCATACATCTTGTAGGACAAGTGTTATGCCTATACGCATCACAATTATTTTTGTCCAATACAGAAATCGAAATAGGGATCGTATTTTGTTCAAATTTATAGTCCAGGAAGATAAGCTACTTTGAGTGCGCAGAATATCATTGCAGCTATAGTACAAGAATCGAGCGAGGCATGCTTTGGGCAAGGTCTAACAGTTGAATTAAATCTTTATTTTCATGTTTGAGACTACATGATGGATAGTGGGAGTAAAAGCTGTATTAAAACAGCTTGACTAGCTCCCGCTACCTAAAATTAATGGGTCGAAAGATTTGGCATACAAATAAGAAACATACTATACAAAAATATGGTAATCTCAATCAATATATTTACATAATGTAAACGAAAACAGACACAGCAGTTCCCATGAAAAGGCTATGTATATCTGTGTTATATAATGCATAAAAGGTCAAACTGGTACGAAAGGGTAAAGACATCATGAATATTATAAGAACAATGATTCAACGTTTTTGGGGTCATTTGTTCTATATTTGCATTATTGCTGATTAAATAATTCAACATTCAGAATTAACATTGCGTATCATTTGGTCACAAATTTTTGTGCGTGATCGTGGTATTAATTGATTGATTGATATGTGGGGTATAACATCCAAAAACCACCATATCATTACGAGAGACGCCTTAGTGGAGGTCTCCGGAAATTTCGACCACCAGGAGTGCTTTAACTTGCATCCAAATTTGAGCACAGGGGCCTACAACATTTCCGCCTCCATTGGAAATGCAGCCGCCGCAGCCGGGATTCGATCCGGTGACCTGCGGGTCAGCAGCCGAGTACCTTATCCACTAGACCACCACGGCGGGGTGATCGTGGTATTAACCTGAGGTTATGATTACGGGTGTCATATTTATTCTCCGAAAGTTTTGGTTGGCTAAATCTCATAGAACAGTTTTTTGCTTCAGCTATTTTTATACTCCTACAAATGTTTTAATTGTGTAAATTTTGAAAACTGTTCAGTTTATATTTTTGTTGCTTGTATATAACTGATTGATAAGGTTCTTTCTTAGCGATACCTTTTAGAAATATGTTGAAGTCTACTGAGCTTGTCAATATTTGTTTGTGTTGTGTCACCTCATACTAGAAAGCAATAGTTAACATGGGACATAAACAACAAATGAGAAATATTAAGAATTGTTTTTAACGGAAGTAGATGATTGTTGCGTTAAATTATACCAAATACACGTGCCGATTTTGTCGCTATATATGTATACTTGCTCTACTTGTGGGCCCCATAGCATGTCGTTAGAAAATACACCACCTAATATTTTCACCTAATCCACCATTTGAATAAGACTGTTATTGAGATATGCAGGAGAAGTTACTTGTATCTGCTTGCCTTTTGCTCGAAACATAACCGCGTTGTTTTTTCTGTGTTTATTATTAGCCCATCAGAACATGCCCACTTATATATCTTTTCTTATATATTATTTCCTCTTTCAATCAACTGGTTAGTATCATCTTGTGCAAAAAATACGCTTGCATCATCTGCATAAATAACAAATTTCTATATTGACAATGTCATATATGTATAAATTAAACAAAAACGGACCTAAAATACTGCCTTGAGGTACTACGAGATAGTTTGGTTCATTCGTCGAAGAAAGATGCTTTATATACACGTATTGTTTCCTTTCATTTAGGTATGAGTCAACTAAGTGCAAGGCAACGGCTTGTAAGCCTTATCAATCTAGCTTACGTAAAAGTAACTGTCTATTCAGAGAGTCGAAGGCCTTGCTGAAATTGATAAAGATACCAAGTACTAGTTGTTTACATTCTATCTATTCAAAATAAACTCTTCCTCATCAAGTAGAGCAAGGTCAGTCGATCAATTTTTCCTGAGTCAGTCAATCAATTTTTCCTGAAGCCGTATTGTGCATCACATAAAATATGTTTTTTCATGAAATCTGCTAGCTGAGAATGAAACAAAAATTTCTAATATTTCAGAAAATACTGGCAAAATTGAGATGGGGCTATAGTTCGCTAAATTATTCTTATATCTCCCTTTTTGTACAAGTAGCACACTTTAGCAGTTTGAAGTACCGCAGGAAAAATTCCTTTCTCAAGAATAAGGTTAATAATTCCAGAAAGTGGTTGAGCAATTATTTCGGCAGCATACGTAATTGGTTCCATTTGAAAATCAAAACAATCACAACATTTACTACTTCTAGGCCACATGATTGTTTTATGTATCTCGCTTTCACAAGTAGGTCTTACAAACATAGTACTTGAACATTTATTCGAAACATATGACGTTGCATCAAGAGATGTTTCTGGAAACGCTAAGTTTATTATATAATCGGTAAATGTATTAGATAGGTTACTACCACTAATAACACGACCATTATTTCTAATTTCTGTAGTTACGCTATTTGAGTTGGGTGTTCCTAGTACTTTATTGTTGTTTTTCCAAGTAGAAGCACAATTACCAGCTGTTTGCATAAAGATGTTAAGAAAGTAGTTTTTTCTATAGTTTTTTGAAAGCCTTTATTTAGATTATCATGAAATTTCGTGAAAATGCTAAATAGGTGTGGGTCACGAGCAACCATAAATGCATTATGCATTTCTTTTTTTCATTATTTGATGCAACTGGTTCTGTGTGATCCATGTCCTCCTAATTTTTTTTAGGTGGGCGTTGGGTATTCGGAGGGAAGTTATGGTCTTATTTTTACTCGAACTTTTCTATGAATGTTTTGACAACAATCTTCGGGTTTTCATTTGCGAGAACAACGTTCCACGACGTATGAACTAGTTCTCGACAAAAATTTTTAGATTTTTGTTGGTTATGTAACGCATAGGTATAGAAAGTCGTTTCTTTGTCATTCGTTGCCTAATAACTAAAGATAAGGGAAGGTAATCACTTGTGTCGCATAAAATGATCCCAGCTATAATATTCTCAAAACTAATGTTCGTGAGAAAGACATCCATTAATGTAGATGAATTGGCAGTAACCTTTGTTGGCATATTAATCATGTTAGACAATCCAAAGCTATCAAACAAACAAGTAATCTCACGTTTAGAAGTTTCATTAGACAGCTTATAAACCTAATGGCGCCACCACAAACAGTTAAACAGTTATTGAGCATAGCATGGTGAAATAAGTTGACTTCATTACTCTTTTTTGAGACCTGGTTTAGAGCAATCGATGAGCTGTGTGCTGCGTCATGTTGCCGAACACGGAGTTGACGTCGCTGCGTGTATAAGAAGGTTGGTTACGCGAAGGAAAATGTGCGAGCTTTTCCTGCGCGTTTCGGAGCCTGTTGATTGGCCCTTTAACAACGTATACCTTAAAGTGATGTCAAAATGAGAAATAAATTGCTTTCAATAAAGTACATATACGTCTTCGTAAGCAAAGACACCGAGCACTTTCAGATTTCTGCTTAATTGTGATCACAGGGAAATGATAAAAACGCGCAGTATCAATTACAGTTAAACATATTGCATTACAGTTAGTTATTAGTTGTGACTATTCTTAGCGAGAAATGACACTTAGGTGACAATTCTGTGCCTTCAGCGCTTAAATAATAAAAGCAACAAGTTTGAATAGATGGGACAAAATGACACAATCAACCGAAGATTGCCTTTTGCCGCAACATCCAACAAAAGACTTTTTTTTCCAGGGATGACCTAACGTACATGCGCAATGGCACGCTTTCTACTAAAGTTCAAGGTGAGCACAAAAATGAAGAATTGTGTATATATAGCATGTAGTCGGGATTCGTAAATATGTAGCCCTCCATGTAAGTCTTCGCAATGAATTTATGCTGATTTGTCATTTAAGAAGATTTATTGGTAATTGACGGAATATTTCCGATGTTAAGGATAGCTTCCAGTGATGCTTTCGATGTAGTATTTCCTGATCAACTTGATATTCGCAAGAGATTCTATACCCCTCTACGTGTTAGAAAACGCAAATAAACATGTAAAAGACGCACCTATTGACAACTCTGGACCAAAACAGTACTGAGGCTCTCCAATGAAGGTATAATTAAACGCAGGGTTGGGAAGACGAAAACTCATGGTCTTGTGGTGGAGTATGTGGATACGTTTAGCAGCGTGGAAGTGAGCCTTCTTCGCGAGCAAATACATATTGCAATTTATTACTCTGTTCTATGGACAAATGGGAGCCCAAGTCTGGCTCAGCGCAAACATAGTGAGGCAATTTTTGATCTACATGCGCTACCTCGTAAGTGTTGGGCCCTAATTCTGGTTAGTTTACGAAAGCAATCCCCATGTTTTTGTGCCGGTTGCACCGTAAGCCGCTCTCACAAGTATTACAGCAAAACCTATTATTATATATTCATTGGCATTCAAGAAGTATTATGTACTTATATTGTGCCCTGATTTTGAAACAACGTACGTGAAAATCTGCTTGCGCTGGTCAGAATATTACTTTGACTGCCAAAATAAACGGGAATATAATTGTAGTAAACGTGTACTTGCTAAGTAACCAATTTTCCTGCGGCGCAGCTACAGTAGAAGACCAAAACAGGGCTCGTGCGTAGTGATGGCACTGATATACGAAGTGAGGCTGGCACTCAACTCGTTTAGATCCGATCTCACGCAACTCTACAAAGCGCTGACGTAGAAGAACATGGCCTCTCCCGGTACACTTTTGGCACCGTTTTCTCGATTTGAGAAACAGCCCCTAGAAGCTCCTGCCTGCTGGAGGGACACTTGTTGCTGCGACAGGGCGCCAACCATAAGGCCCCCCCCCCCCCCTCTCCTCCCTTTTCGCTCACGAGATAAGCGCGCGCGCATACACCCCAGCCGGAAAGGCGATGTTCGCCCCATGGAAAGAGGCTAGCGCATTTTTCGCCGTATACGTCATTGTAATCATAGCAATATTCCCAAAAATTACCAGTTGCTTCACTTATCTCTCTGTACTGCTGTAGAGCAAAACTTGTTTTTTTTTATTGCGATAGCATTTATATGGCCACTATCGACTGGATTTTGTCGCCGGCGTTGGCGTCGACGTCATGCACCGTATATGTCTACGTTTATATATATGTGAAAACGCAAGAAAAAAATTGCCCGCAGCTTCCCTCGGGGGAACACTGAGGAGGATGCGGAAGCATGTAATTGGTTAACGGGTGTTAAATTGCGACTTACTTGGGTCGATGGCTAAATTGGTTAACGTGGTTGTGAAATGGGGTGTTAAATGAGTGAACACGTACGGCACGTATGCGAAAGGGCGGTGTTTTATTCATTGCGACGAACTTTGAGGACGATGGCTTTGTGGTCGGTAAAGTAAAGAGTGAGTGGATCGGGTTGCATCGGTCGTAGGTCGAAATTTGCAAAGACGTGGTCGATGCAAGTTCCGCGAATGGTGGTCGGCTGGTGGTGTTTGCAGTCGTCGTGCGTTGCGCGTTTCAGCGAGTGTCGCGACGCCATGTATTCGACTATCCAATCGTCCTTGATGACGTCGACGTTGAAGTCGCCAACTAGCATGAACGGTCGATGTTGCGGTTGTTGTTTTCTGTAATCTTGCACGGCCTCGTCGACGTACTTTTCTACGGCGGCACGAGAGAGGTTTGGCGCGAGGTACATCGTCATGACGTCGACGCCACAGACGGTAGCAACGCAGTGCTCGCCGTTGGCGCGTTGTTGAACGCCGGGCTGTAGTCGGAGGTCAATGAAGGAGTCGTCGTCGTTGTCGACGTCACGCTTGACGTAAATTCCCACACCGCCCGCAGGTCGTTGGAACCCGTGCGTGCGCGCGACCGAAGCGTATCCCGCAACGTCGACGTCATTGGCGTTCCACGTCTCGGTGAAGCAAAGCACGTCCACTCTGCGTAGTACACAGATGGTGGGCGACGGCGCGACGGCGCATGCGCGCGCGTCAGCTGTCGAATGTTTGAGAAGCGTTGCGGACGGCGCGGACGGCGCACTACAAGGCGCGAGTGTAAGATGCTTCCGCATCTAAAAAATGCAGAAACAAAAACACTCTGGCGTGCGGGATTGTACGTGGGACCTATGCGCCGTGAAAGCGAGGCGTTAACCACTGAGCCACCCCGGAAAACGTTCGTCACCGTTCAAATGGCAAGCTATTTATACCTACCACTTACTGCTGTTGTGTTTTCGGCATTACCAGAAAGATGGCGCAATGAGCGCACGTAGTCGCGGCGCCCGCTCCATTATCCTACGCGTAGTTTGCCTGGCTTAGAGAAGGAGAGCTACGCTCCTCGCGTACCCTTATCTCGCGTTGGCGAGGAGGGGAGGATCGTACGCCTTGGCTAGCCTCGGACTTCATGTGGAACAAGTCTGCTGCAGTTGATTGATTTGTGGGGTTTAACGTCCCAAAACCACCATTTGATTATGAGAGACGCCGTAGTGGAGGACTCCGGAAATTTTGACCACCTGGGGTTCTTTAACGTGCACCCAAATCTGAGCACACGGACCTACAACACTTCCGCCTCCATCAGAAATGCAGCCGCCGCAGCCGGGAATCGAACCCGCGACCTGCGGGTCAGCAGCCGAGTACCTTAGCCACTAGACCACCGCGGCGGGGCAGTCTGCTGCAGTTGCCGGCCGCGCAAAAGTTACTGCTACCATGGCAGTCTTTGTTCGCGTAAAATGCGCGCATTTCAGACTCAGCGAAGTAACAAATGAGATGCTCTTTCACCTGCATCTGTACCTGCGAGTACGTTTCATGCATAATTTGTGCGCGAGAAACGCTGAGCACGTTTTGATCTGCTTTTCATTCTGCGCGTGATGTCAAATTGTTGCTATCGCGTTAATTGCTTCGCCTTTGCGGTAAAGCTGTGACTTTTTTAGTTGTGCCAGTATGGAAAAAGTTTTTTCACCTTCTGGTAAAATAAAAGACCTTAAAATTAACGACTAACTCCTATATATTGTAGTTAGCTAAGGAGAAATCGTATTTGAATAATTTGTCCAGACAAAGGTGAGAAAAGGGTTAAAAAAGAGCGGGCTACTCACTAAAGCATTCGTTCCCCACCATTGCTTCGGGATATGCAGGTGCACAAAACCGGAAGCCGTCCGGCAACTCTGTAAACAGCGAAATACATATACGTGATTGACGGCGGCTCCAGCGGCGGCAATTACGAGGGCAAAAACCAGCCGAGACTATTCATATTATTGCTATCGCAATAATGCTGAACTGGTAAAACACCTATCTCTTACAGGTTGTTGCGCTGAAACACTTGTTCTACAGTATAAACGCGCACTGCCGAATCTGTCGCTTAAGAAAAGTATGCCATAAACTAATTAAAGTAAGCTTTCAGGTATCGCCGGAATTGGTGGAGTTTGTTCCGTGGACAAAGCTGCCGTTGGAGAAGACAATCCTAGAACATTCAGTGGACTGACAACAATGGCACATGAAATTGGGCATTTGTAAGAATTTCGGAACAATGACTCTTCAACTTCTTGTATATTATTTTCTAGACCAATGTAACTACGTACAAACTAATGTCTATAGCCAGATAAAAAATCATACGAACTAGACAAGGTGTACCTGGCCCCTTATTAAAACATAATTGTGTATTGATGAGTGCATAAGGACCATGAAGACATCGCTAGTGCTATCTTGAAGCTCTAAACAAAAAAGAAGACAAGCAGTCACAAAAAATATGAGTTTGCAACGGGTCAATGATTTAAATGTAACTTTTACAGCTAAACAAAATTTAATAAGGCAGCATGAAATGTACACTAGTGAGTGAAAGTGTCTAATTTCGTGATTAAAGTAATATTCAGATGCATTTCGGGCATATTTACGCGATGGTTTAGGCATCGTAATGTGGTACCACAAGAAATTGGTATGTGGTTAATTTAACTCACCTTTGGTTCTGATGATGATTTTAGATAGAAAGTATCCCACATATTGCCATTCCGAAGAGTGATTTTTTTTGTATGTAATTCTAACTTCTTTGTAAGTCTAACTTCGCACCATTCGTTCAGCCTTGAGAAATTAGAATTAAGCGGCATTAGCGTTCAGTGTCGGTGGTACCTCAATGCATGACAATAATAACCGACATACGCTGCTAGCGTCAGATAATGCCTACGACTTTTAACAAAGAATTGCAGCTGCTTGCATCCTACCTTGCAAAAGGTCACAAGAATTCGTTTCGGAAAGTTATCGAGCCAGAGGGAGACAAGTGTGGACGTGGCACAATCATAAATCGGCTGGCATCGAACAGAGCCCAGGTGCTTCAGTGTCATCTCAGCGGCACTCATTGTTAAGATTGTTGGTGCTTATTACGGAAATGAATAAAGTGCAAACGAAGTTAACAAAAGTCGTTCATTCGTGCCACTGCTTGCGTTTGTCTCTTTGGCGCCTCAATCCTTTGGTTAACATCCTTTCAGCCGAGCTTACATGCCTGCACCATGTGAGGGAGGTTCAGCAGATTTCGTGGTATACTTGGCATTATTGCTAGCGAGTATTAGCGCGGATGAGAACTTATGCGTGAATATTTCATAAACGAGCTTAGTGAGTGGCCTGGTGGGGGTTCAAGGGGAACTATTTTAGGTGTGCGCATGTGCGCGGGAGTTGTCTGCCGGGCCTGAGCTGCCGACTGATGATTGATTTGTGAGGTTTAACGTCCCAAAACCACCATATGATTATGAGACGCCGTAGTGGAGGGCTCCGGAAATTTTGACCACCTGGGGTTCTTTAACGTGCACCCGAATCTGAGCACACGGGCCTAAAACATTTCCGCCTCCATTGGAAATGCAGCCGCCGCAGCAGGGATTCGATCCTGCGACCTGCGGGTCAGCGGCCGAGTACCTTAGCCACTAGACCACCGTGGCGGGGGGCCTGAGCTGCCGGCGCTGTTGTAGAAATGTAGGTTGTTCATTGAAGCAGCTCTTGAAGATTGGTTCAGTGTGTTTGTGCCGCCACTGCATCGTTAGTGTTCTACGTATGCGGGAGTACGGGCCGCCGATTGATTGACTGATATGTGGGGTTTAACATTCCGAAACTACCATAGGATTATGAAAGAGGCTGTATTGGAGGGCACTGAAAATTTGATAAACGGGAGTTCTATAACCTGCACCCAAATCTGAGCTCATGGGCCTACAGCACTGCCACCTCCACCATCGAAAACAACCCTCGGGTCAGGGCATTCTCTACCCCCCCCATATACATACATACATACATATATATATATATATATATATATATATATATATATTGTTCAAGAACTGTGCCCAACGTTGTTTTAAAAATTACAGAAAGGAGGCATCTGTGCGCTAACTGCGGCGTTTCCTTTACCGCGGGCGAAGGCAACTTCAGGTGCACACGTATAAATATATATATATATATATATATATATATATATATATATTGTTCAAGAACTGGGCCCAACGTTGTTTTAAAAAATACAGAAAGGAGGCATCTGTGCGTTATCTGCGGCGTTTCCTTTACCGCGGGCGAAGGCAACTTCAGGTGCACACGAACATTATTTACGGCAGTAATTATAGAAAATACAATAATTAACTTTTAAACCAGTGAAAATCGCTGATTGAGCCCATGGGCGACTTCAAGCCCCATTAGCTAAGAGTTCTTTGAAATTTTCGAAAGGTGGCATTCGGATATTACCGCGGGTCGATGGAAACTGACCTATTTAGCAGGCGATACTAAAACCAATGCACCAAAGAGCACACGTACCATTAACTTCAAAAACGTCCTCAACGACGGGGCTGCTACCCTGGCATAGGGAAAAGAGTATTAGCGAGCGTAGATAAGCGGCCATGAAGGGAAGTGTCAAGAATTACGGTTGATACAGGGAAGCAGTATCTGTCGTCACAGCATAACTTATGGAATAGTTACTGTCTCGTACGTGTACCAGTATCTCGTTCTCTCTCTCTCTCTCTCTCTATATATATATATATATATATATATATATAAATATATATAAATGGAAAAAAGTGTATACTTAAGGGCTCGTTTTTCCAGTCTTTTGACACATTATTTACACAATAATGCCATGGAAAGTATAGAAGTTATTATATTAGATCAAATTGTTGTGTAGTATATATATATATATATATATATATATATATATAAATGACAACGTATATATTGACTGTAAGCGCAGTGATAAGAATTTTCTCCTACAGGCACAGAATAGAAAAGTCTGTCCTCCATGTTTTGTTAGAGAGTGCATTCTCGAACCCTTTGAACAAGGCAGGTAAACAACCGCTAGGTGAATGCAAAAAGCCAAAAACGAAAATAAAGTTAATCCGGCTGGAAATGTTTCTATTGCGATAAAAGGCACTTCAATCCGCGCACTAGGCTTTTGAAGCGGTTGCTTAACCTTTGTTTATGGCTGATGTGGTATGATACTAACCTTGTTGTTTTCAGGCTAGGCAGTGATCATGATGGTTGTCCAAACGCTACAAATTGTTCTGCTCTATACGGAAATCTGATGTCTGGTATCGATCGTGGCATGGTGAACAAGTCCATCCTGTCAGAGTGCAGTGAAAACCAAATTCGTTTCCTGTTCAAGTAAGACTATCCACTTATGGCAATGTAGATAGTAACTGTAAGCGCAATGATAAGATTTTTCTGCTTTAGGCACAGAATAATGTATAGCAATTAGTTACGTAAATAAAAAAGGGGGAAAGCCTTGAGCACCAAGAAGCTTGTCGGCGGGCTGTCAGCATTCATCGATTCTGCGATAGAGTACTTATGGTGTAAGAAATAAAAAAAGGGACAACTGCCACATGATTTCATTGGCAACATTGCCACAAGTAGTTTAAGGAAACTAGGCTAGATTCCACAATTATATGAACGATAGTGGCTAACGATGACAGTTGCAGCTGAAAACTATTAATACATGACAGCAATATGTAGAAAAACTGGCACGCCTACACGGACCTTGCATTACAGTCAATGCGAAAGCTAGAAGAGGTGCCAGTGAGAGCCGTTTTAAGTCTCTTTGGACAGCAGATTAAAGCACACTTGCAGGGTACCACTAGCAATAAATCATTGTTTTATTGCGACAGCATATACATGGGCTTCTCTGCTGGATTTTGCCACTGCTGTTGGCGTCGGCGTCTCTCACCGTTTATGTATGTGCATACATATTTACGCAAATGCGAATAAAAATCCAGAAAAAGACTCCGGTGCGGAATTGAACTTGAAACCTCTGCGTCGTGAGTGCACAACGTTAACCCATGAGCTACCGAGAAACACGTCCTTCACCGTAAGAACCGGAAGCTATTGATAACTACCACTTACCGCTGGTGATGGCCATCTCGGAAGGGAACTATCGTGTTTTAGCATTTACAGCAACATGGCGCAATGAGCGTGCTGCGCCGCTCATTGCGCCATGTTGTTTGACGTTCAGCAATGACGTTTAGCAATGCGGTCTTGTGCATGAAATGAGAGGTTCAACCAAGATTAAAAAAAACACACAACCGGGCAAAGGTAGACTTGCTTGGGGAGAACATGGGAACACCCCAAATCAGGTGGTACAGGGTGACATGGGATGGACATTGTTCGAGTTTAGGGAAGCGAGATGCAAAATAAAATTGGAGGAGCGATTGAGAAAGACGGCCGAGGGGCGTTGGGCTAAGAAAGTTTTCAACTACTTGTACATAAAGAATGTTGAAACTATTGCAGGAAGCAAACTCTAGAATTTTCAAGCAAGTATTTAGACAACAGCAGAATACCAGGCTGTAGGAAACATCAGTTAACAAAAAGGTGAAGGAAACAAAGAGGGACATGTTGAAGTTGGGAATGCTTATGAAATAATCACTGAAGACCTACCGAACTTTCAAGCAGAAAATTTCAAAAGAAAATCATTACGGTAATTTTCGGGGTAGTTCTCTGCGGTTCGAGGCCAGAACGGGAGTATTGCAGACAAAGACGTGCCAAGCCAAATACGAAGGTACAGACACGAAATGTAGTGCTTGTGTATAGGAGGAAGAAATCGCTCAACGTTTGATAATGTTCTGTAATGCGCTTCATCCGATAGTCAAAGATAATGGCGCGGAATTTTCCAAGATCAGCATCTCTCATGCATATTCAGCATGAGAGATGGTGTATTCTCATACCAGTGGCCAACTTTAGTGATTAATGAAGAAACATTTTTGTAGCAGCAGTAGCTCACATAAGCACATAATCATAGCAACAAGCTTGAGAGCCAGGCGAGTGCCACTAATTTAATTCATGGCACTTGAGCTGATGTCGCCATCCCGTGTCATGTTAAATTTTTAGCGAAATAAATCACACTACACCGGGCATGGGGAAAACGCCGCGTGTGTCGACTCTCTTTTTAGGAGAATGCTCTTGAGAGAGAGAGAGAGAAACAACATTTTTCGTGCATCCGGCGTGCGGGAAGTCACCGGCCGCGCAGGGCGCGGGTATTCCCTATCTAAAGACTATAGCTAATAGTCCTATAGTCCCAGGCTCTAGATCTTGAGGACGTTGTGCTCTGGCTAGGCATTGATTACTCGGGATCCTCCGCTCCCGTTGTCCGGGGCGTCGGTTCCCTTTCTCGTATGCTTTGCCAGGGCCTCCTCAAGCCGCTGGATGGCCCTTCGTTGTGTGTTTAAGTCTTAGGAGCGTATCCATGCTCCCACCTCTTTGGGATACGTGGCGTCCTGGCACTGCCCATTCCCATTGTTCACACCACTGTTACACCCGCCCCACATGATGTGGCGGAGGGTGGCTAGTTCACGTTTGCACGCGCTACACTTAGCGTCCACAAACATGGCGGGGCATACGTGCCGGGCCAATGCTGGCGTTAGCACGCATTCCGTTTGCAGTTGTCGGAGCTTCACTGCTTCCGCACGTGACAGTTCACGATGCGGGGGCGGAAAGGCTCTCCTGGCCTCTCTGTAGGCCGCCAGGATCCCTCCGTAGTCAGTGAGGGGATCGAGGTCTTCTTCTCGTTCTTCACCGCTGGTTTCAGAGAGACGGGCTGCCGTGGTCCGGCACGTGATGAGATCACGAGCCACAGCGTCCGCCTCCTCGTTGCGGTTCTCAATGTCGGGAGCCAGTTGTACCATGCGGGCTGGGAACCATTTGAGGGCGATGGTTGGCCCTGTAGCGGCGCCGCGAGCAGCCCGCGAAGCCGCGATGGACGTCACTAGCCGCTCCGTGCCCCGCCAGACCATGCTTCGGGCAAAACTCCTGATTGCCTGCTTTGAGTCGCTTAGCACCGTGCGCGTGCCCAGCCTACCTGTGGCCAGGGCTATCGCCGCCTCCTCTGCCTGGCCGGCTGTTCAGGCGCGCACGGTGCTTGCTGTTAGTAGTTTACTGGTAGTAGCACAGACCACCACTGCTGCGAAGGCGTTGCGTCTTCCCGGATATCTTGCGGCGTCCACGTAGACTGCGCCCTCGTCTCTCTGATGTTGACGGGCCAGCGCCACTGCTCTCGCTGCTCGCCTGCCCACGTCCCTTTCTGGGTCCATGTTCTTTGGCAGCGGGTAGACAATGATTTTCCTCGCTGCCTCATCGCTCAGGGGGACTTGTTCTTCTAGCTCCCCGTCCGGTCCTGCTCCCGGGCGTTCTCCAGGAGGTAATAATCCTACCCGATCGAGTAATCCTCTGCCCGCGGCTGTGTCGCTCAGGCGGCTCAGCTGCGAAGCTCTCTGGGCCTCGCTGATCTCCGAGAGCGTGTTGTGTGTTCCCAGAGACAGCAAGGCCGTTGTCTTTGTGTCTGGTAGGAGCTTAAGAGCCCCTGCGTAAGCCTTCCGGATGGCAGCGTCGATCTTGGCTCGTTCCGCGCCGGTCCAGCGGTGAAAGGCCCCCGCATATGCCGCGTGGCTTATAACGAAAGCCTGCAGCAGATGCAGGAGCCCCCTCTCTTTCATGCCCCGGTAGCGGGACGACATTCGCTTGACCAGGCGCGCTGCGATGCCCATCTTGGTTGTGATGTTCTTGGCCACCGTGGCGCTGGTTTGGGTGCCGTCCACGAACATCCCCAGGACTCGAAGCCCCGGGACGTTCGGGATCTGCATACCGTCACTGGTGCGCACGATGATGTTCTCGGCCGCCTCTCGACTTGCCTTCTTTCTGTGCCTCCCAGGTGGTGGCAGGATGAGTAGCTGTGATTTTTGTGGCGAACACCGCAAGCCCGTGCCCAAGAGTGCGGACTCCACGGCGTCCACCGCCTCCTGCGGACCCGCCTCGATGTCTCCGTCGCTTCCACCTGTGGCCCAGATGGTTACGTCGTCGGCGTAGAGGCAGTGTCGTATCCCCAGGCCCAGCGCTTCCAGACGCCTGGCCACCTCGATCATGACAATGTTAAACAGGAACGGGGAGATGACTGAGCCCTGTGGGGTCCCGACACTGCCCAGCTCTCGTTCTTCGAGCTTCGTTCCTCCCACCTCCAGCCTGGCCGTGTGGCGAGAAAAGAAGGCTCTGATGTAGTTGTACGATCTTGCGCCCAGCACCAGGCGGGACACCTGAGCCAGGACCGACGAGTGTCTAACGTTGTCGAAGGCGCTCTGCAGGTCCAGGCCCAAGATTGCTCGGTTGTCATTCTTTGGAGTCCCGCCCGGTGGGTCAAAGACTTCTCGTTGGATCAGGAGCATGGCGTCTTGCGTTCCCAACTTGGCCCGGAAGCCAAGCATTGAGTCCGGGTAGACATGGTGCGCTTCCATGTAACGGTTCCACCGGGTGTTAAGAACGTGCTTCAGTACCTTGCCCACGCAGGACGTGAGCGAGATGGGACGCAGGCCCTCTATACCCGGTGGCTTGTTTGGTTTTGGCCGCAGGATAGTCTTTGCTATCTTCCAGGCCTTGGGCAGCTTGCCGTTACGCCAGCATTCGTTGTAGTAGCGTGTCAGTGATGTGATGGCTGAGTCACTTAGGTTGCGTAGAGCTTTGTTAGCAACTGTGTCGGGTCCGGCGGCCGAACGACAGTTCAGGTCCTGCGCCGCCTGCCTCACTTCGCATTCCTCTAGATCTCGGTCGAGGTGGAGGTTCGGCTGGCCGGCGTAGTCTGGGTGATCTTCGTGACTGGTGATGGGGATGTAGCGCTCGTTGAGTCGCTTGAACATCTCCTCTTCGCCCAGTTGACGAGCGGTGGTGTGTAGGATTTGGGCCATGCGTGTACGTTGGTATTCGCAGCTCTTGGTCTCATCCATCAGTTGCCTGAGGAGTCTCCAAGTGCCGCCGCGATGAAGCTCTCCATCAGCCTGGCTGCAGAGTGCAAACCACTGCTGTGAGCAGAGCTGCCTGCTGTGTCGCTCGATCTCTCGGCCGAGTTCTGCGATCTTCTTTTGTAGCTTTCTGTTGTGACGTTGCCGCCGCCAACGCTTTTGGAGCGAGCGCCTGGCTTTGAGGAGGTGGGCTAGTCTCGGGTCCATGGTTTCGATTTCTTCGGGTGCATCGATCTCTTCTGTGGCCCCTTCTGTCACGGGCGTGGGCAAATGCAAGAAAAAATTCAAAACGCCGCTACAAATCAAGCAGCGGCAGAGGATAAAACAGATCACCGAAACTATAACCGAGATGGCGCCCGCGAAAGCGCCCGGGGAGGCTGCGCTTTCTAGAAGATTCGACTTCCCGGAGCCGGGAGCCAGCGGGACACGTCACGAACAAAACGGCGTGGCGAGCTGTGATAGGAGCAGAGCGAAACCGGAGGACGTGAAGTGGGCTGACGTCACCCCCGGAAGACCGAAAGAAACGCGTCCGCCAAGACCGGCGCCGCAGGTGCAAGCGCACCTGAGCGTGACAAACAAGTCTGACGTCAATGGCGCGGCGATTACGCAAACGAGCGGGGCCCTGAGCAGAGCAGAAGCTGCAACGCTTAAGGAGCCTGGCAAAATGCCAAGCGGCGGCGGCTGCAGCGAACAATGCAAGAAAGAGACGCGGCAGTTGAAAGCTACCGTTAAGAAAATGGAGAAGGCGATGGAGGAACTCCAGACGGCGATGGCGGCGACGCAGCTCACCATAAAACAACAACTAGGCGTCATCGACGAACAACGAGACGCCATTAGAAGGCTTCAAGAGGGGGGATCAAGGAACGAAGCCAACAACGAGATGGCGACAGACGCCGATGAGGATGACAACGGAACCCCCTCGAACATCACGGGCGACCGCTTTGTCAACACTACAACCCCTAAGACCTACCAACTCACCGCCAAAGCGAAGACTCCGACAAGGACATCCATGATTGCGGTGGCAAGAGGGTTGGAAGCACAACACGAAGAGGAACTAGAAAGCGAAAGCAACGAGTAAGAAAATAATAGTGCCTCGGTCATCTCGGTGGCAACTACAAACAACGGAGACAGGACAAAACCTCTCGGCTACGGGAGCTTCAGTAACAAGATCGGTCGGAACGCGAGAGCTATAAAGAAATGGGGCAAGAGCTTTGAGGGCATCGAGTAGAGAATCCTCGCGAAATGCACCCAAGTCATCCAACAGCAACTTGCGCAAACGATTCAACTCCAAATCGAGCAAGCGCTAGAGAGGGCCCTGAGCCCCGAGAAGCTGCAGCCGCTAATTGGTGAAGCGGCGCATCAATATTGCCAAACACAAAAGGCTCTCCCTCGTAATGGACAGCAACCATAAAATCAAGATCTGGCACTGGAACGCCAACGGGTTCTGGTGCCGAAAAGCAATCCTACAACAGTACTTGAGATTGCTGGCACCGACGGCTCGCCCGTACGTGATAGCGGTCCAAGAAACCCACACCGAAGACACGCCGACGCTGCCAGGGTATCGGACACACGCCTGCCCCCCGTCCGCTCGCACATGCGGGAAGGGTGCGGCGCAGGGCGTGTGCACGTTCATCCGGAAAGGCATCGCCCACGTGAAACACCAACAGTTCCTGGGCAGCAGGGACACCGCCATCGAGCTGTGCGTCACCGAGCTAGCGATTAGCGGCAAAGGACGAGGAACCCGGGGTGCAAGAAAGAAGAAGACATCAACCACCGTCTTCATCGCTAACATCTATAGCAATCCAAGACATGGAAAGCAGAAATTCAAAACTCTTTTCCATAAGATCAAGAGCGCCACATCACGAGCACAGAAAGACCTGGCCAAAAGAGGAGACGCTGCCGCGGTAATATGCGGCGATTTCAACGCCCAACATCGAGAGCTCGGCTACACGACCACCACGTCCAAAGGAAATAACCTTCTTGAAGATGCCGGCGAAGCCGAGTTCACGTTACTGATCAATCCAGCCCATCCATCAAGGATCGAAACATCGGTTACCCGGGATACAAATCCAGACCTCACCTTTGCGATGCTGCCCGAAGGTGGCACCGCGAAGTGGAGGAATACGGGAATCAACCTGGGCAGCGATCACTTCATCATCGAAATTGAATTACCGCTGGCTCATCTCAACGGAAACCCGAACCGCGACAAAACATCAAAGCACAAACTCGTCGACTGGAGCAAGTTCCGTAACACAGAACTCGGCGAAGTCGACAATATCGAAGAATGCTCTTGAGCACTCCGAAACGATCAGTCAAAGACCGCATCTGTCTCACGCGCTCGCCCCTTTGTCACGGCTGATGCGCATGTTGGAGAGGCTCATGTCCTGCCGGTGGTTCCGCTTGTTGTACTAGGGATATAACGTTTCGCTTGGTTCACCACGCCTGCAGTGGCCCGAGTGGGGTCAGTTAGGGTGCTTAAATGCGCACACACACTACTCAAGCAGTTGCTGTTTCTTTGGTAATATGTAACAAATTTACAATGCGCCGAACACTTATATTTCTTCTTCAAACACTGTTGGTGTTGTCCCAGCGTGAATCGGGGCTCAGAAAGGCCATTAGGCAGATTAGAATTCGCCAGCAAAGTTTTAATATGAGTGAATGCTATGAGTGAGTCCCTGGCGTAGGCTAATGTCACGGCATAGCGGTGGTCAAGGTCTCCACAAAGTCGCCCTACTAATTGGAACCAGCCGATTGGTGCGAATGCGTACCAAAGGGGAATTGCAGGAGATCATCACGTTGTCCAGTGCGAAGAATCATTTTTTTAATTGCCGCTTCCAGAATGCAACACCACCCGGCTGACCAAAATAGTTCTCAAAGAAAAGTTTTAGATGTGAAAAGCACGTCGCTGAGGCTTCCTGTATATGAAATGGTGGCACCATGACAGCGTGCCCGGCGTAGGCTGTCACGAAGCAAGAGGTCATGGGTTCATCTCCTACTGAAGAAAACATTTTTTTTTTGCAATCGGGTCATGCGCATTGTTTGGCGCCAGCTTGGTGATGAAAATACGCCACTGAAGGTGATGGTCTCCTACATAAAACATTTTCGTATTAATAGAACGCATAATTACGAAAAATCAAATGGCTCTCATGCGTCATTACGTATGTCTCTTTGAAATTTTTTACACTTACATTACTGCTGCTGGAATGCTTATGAATTCAAAAGGATTAAGCACGCGCCCAAAAAACGTGCTTTTGCAAGACGCAAGAAATTTGTTGAACATTCCTTGCCTGAATGCTTAATTATTTCAGAGCACATGACCATTTTATATAAAACATGTGTTACTAGAGAGATATAATGAATATATTATAGATAAAATGCTTTATTAGAAGGCAATGCATTAGCATAAGATATACACTCAGATAAAAATTCAGAAGTAATAAGCACTCATAAATGTCATAATCTGAATTGTCACCTGACTCTTCAACTCAGTTGGACACTTCTGAAGCGATTATAGAACCACAGTTATCGTTTTTTGCGGTGTGGGACGGCTAAGCTACCATTGTGAAACAGAATAATCAGGAAGTGAAACATTATTACAAACAGTTTTCTCACGTTTCTGTGCCTTCTTTGTCCTGCAGGCGACTTTCAGATTCATGTATATATGTGAACACTACTGCAAACTTTACAAATGACTTATATCCAGGAGAAATCGTCACACACGAAGAGCTTTGTCAGTTAATTTACCCAAATAAAACTGTAAACGCGTCTACAGTAAGTGTTATAGTTTGGTGTAATGAAAGTAAACGCAACAGTGCAGTTACCTTCTGTCTATACATTGCAGATGCTATATATATATATATATATATATATATATATATATATATATATATAAGGGAAAGAAGTGTATACCTAAGGGCTCGTTTTTTCGTGTTTTAACACAATATTAATGAGATCTAACAGACAGTAATACCAAGGAATGTACTGGGGAAGTTATTAGAACCAATATATATATATATATATATATATATATATATATATATATATATATATATATATATACAAGGAGAGGGGGAGAGAATCACTATACGCTTCTAAAACACTGCTTTTTGTGATGTTTTGATCGGAGACTGACCTTCACCCGACAAAAATAGCATCTGATGCACTTTTATGTCATCCCCCAGCCGAGCAAGAGATAGAAGTAGAAAAAAAAAGGCACGAAGGCTCCATACTAATAACTGGCCACATGACCTCGTGCGCATGTGCGTACCTCCACATACGCATAGAACGTGTATTTTGTACAAAGAAACAAGGAACAAAAATGTTTTTTTTTCATAAAATACACACGCTATGCGTATGTGGAAAAACGCACACGCGCACGTGGTCATGTCACCAATCGTCAGTATAGAGCCTTCATCCCTTATATTTTTTTCTCTCTCTTTCTATCTCTCGCTCGGCTGGTCGTTGACATAAAAGCACATCAGTTCCTATTAAGTTTTGTCTGATGAAGATCCATCTCCAATCAAACGTCACAAATGAACAGTTTTATAGAATAGTACATTTATTTTTTTCTTCTTTTTATGGCCACCAAAGCCAGAGTATTCAAAGACGGCATCGTGGTTCTAGCGCGCGAACAGCTAGTAAAAGGGGCAGAAGAAGAGGAAGACGAAGTACACAAAACAACACCTATCCCTAAATTGGGTGCTGCCTTTTTTTTATTCTTCACAATATATAGATATTGTCGCGATGCAACGTGAACAAATGATGACAGCAATGTGCGGCAGCGAAAAAAAAGCGCGTACAGGATAAGGATGTGCTATAGCAGCACAGATATATATATATATATATATATATATATATATATATATATATAAATATATATATGTATATACATATGTATATACATATGTATATATGTGCGTGCGTGCGTGCGTGCGCGCGCGCGTGTGTGTGTGTGTTTGTGTGTGTGTGTGCGTGTGTGCGTGTGTGTGTGTGTGCGTGTGTGCGCGCGCGCGCGCGTGTGTGTGTGTGTGTGTGTGTGTGTGTGTGTGTACGATAATTGGACAGACATTGACTTGAAAGGCCAGGGCTAGGTGAAGAGAACCAAAGCCCGACAATATCCTTCAGGCTATACCAAGCCAGATGTTTCAAGTGTCTATCGCAATAAGATTTCCGGCGTTGTTGATTAGTAGTAATGATGAAACAGACAAGCTGGAGACAGAGTTCTGCGTATTTAGCAGCTTGTGACACCGTTGTTGACTCAGCAACATCCGGGAGGTAATGAAGAACGGAGTCGAGCATGCAAAAATGGCCGTCTTTGTAAAGAAGTAAATATAGAAAGGATGCAGTGCTTGTCTGTGCAGCAGTATTATAAACGCACGTTGCAAAGGTCTGTATATGGTCCCACTTAGAGTGTTTAAAAGTGACGCAGATTTACAACATATGCCATGACGTTTAGCTGAATTGTTCTTGTAATGCCGTTTCTTACTGGCACGTGGTCGTTGTGCGAGTAGTAATTTGGCATTCCTTCAGAAGCAATTAGACTGCGCCTAAGTCGTTTACACGTGTATCCGGTCACTTAGCAGCTAAGGCGGTGCACCAAAGTGTAAAATTATGCGATATAATAGGAGAGACCTTACTTGTCTTGCCGATGCAGAAGGCAATGGTGATGTTTCTGCGTACGGCGTAAGGTGATCGATGGCGACGATTATTCAGCGATTTCTAGCAGTTGCAATTGGAAGAGGTCAAAACAGATCAATACCACATGGTCAAATTGTTGGGCAACATTCAAGATAAAGTAGAAAATTGTAGGGGAGTTATAGAATGGAGAGTGTAACTATTCCGGCACTGATAAGTGATAGGTTGATATACTTAGTAGCGCGAAACAAAGTCATGCATCCCACGTTAGTAGGAGCGCTGGGAGAAGAGGGTATAATGTTTTAACACTCTGTGATGCACACGATGTGAGATGGCTTGAAAGAAGACGCATGTGCCCGAGCGGAGCTGTCTGTAAATAACCAGGAGTCATGGGCGTCATTCGCAAAGATAACTTTGTTGGTATAACAAATAGTCCCGGAGAAAGAAATTCTTTACCTATAGTTAACAGCGCATACCTCTAGAGATGGGCTGAGAGGGAGGCACGCTCAACAAGTCCATAATATGAAGCTGTATACCAAGAGATGTTGCCGTTTCTCAAAAAGTATGTATATGGCACAAAATGTGGACCAGTCGCGACTAGATGAGCATGGCGACTGGAAATTATATGGTAGAAGCGATGGGGACAGAGCGCCTACATCGGTATGTTTTCATCCGGATTGGTAAATGCCATTAATTTTGTACCCCTGCATCCGAATCGCCCAACGGACGTGCTGGCCGGATTGATCACTAGAAGAGGAAAGCCAGCACAATGCATGGTGGTCAATGACCACGCTAAATTAGCACCGTGAAAGTAGGGTCCAAGCTCCCCTATGGATCATATAATGGCCAAGCACTTCATTTGGTGACTAACGAGCTTTCTTACGTTTTTGTGAGAGTACAGCTGCCATAGGAGACGACGTATTAATCAAAAGCAGGTTTATGCTGAGCCACAGATTGTATTCTAGAAAATTTTGCTATCATGCTATCTCTACCGCACATTTCACAACGATCACAGAAGCCCTTACTGCTGATTACACGCCACATTCACTTGACCCGCACCTGGACCTGCCTTTTTCAATGGAAGAACTGAATGTGGCTCTTGCTTCATGCAATCGATCGTCATCGCCTGGGCCGGATGGCATATCATACCGCCTATTATGCAATCTCGGTGATCGAGCACGAAGTGCTTTGCTGGAAGTATTCAATGAGTCTTGGAGAGATGGAACGGTCCCCAGAGAGTGGAAAACAAGCCGGTTGGTTGCACTTCTCAAACCTGGAAAATCGCCTCTAGAGCTGACATCATACCGCCCAATAGCGCTGGCTAGTTGCGTAGGGAAGCTGATGGAGCGAATGATCCTTGCCAGACTCGAGTGGTTCCTAGAACGCCATAGAATATATCCAGACGCCATGGCCGGTTTTCGTCGTCTTCGGAGCTCCATTGACAATGTCATTGACCTGGTGACCTACGTACAACACCAGAAAATGAGCAGACGGTTATCTGTCGCTCTATTTTTAGATGTCAAAGGAGCATATGACAATGTTTCTCACGAAGCCATACTTGACGCCCTCGAGTCAGTTGGTTTGGGTGGGCGAGTGTACCGCTGGATCCAATGCTAAATACATATGAGATCATTGTTTATGCAAACTGATGATGGGCCGACTTCTGAACATTATACACACCGTGGTGTTCCTCAAGGTGGTGTATTGAGCCCCACACTGTTCAGCCTGGTTCTGATCGGTCTCGTGGAACGCATACCAGATTCCGTGCAGATATCTCTCTATGCAGATGATATTTGTGCCTGGACGTCAGGTGTAACACGTCCTCAGGTACGTGCGAGACTCCAGAAAGCAGCGAATTCAATATCGGCGTACCTTAGAGAACAAGGCCTCGAGATTTCTCCTGAGAAATCGGCGCTGGTCGCGTTCACGCGGAAGGCAATGACCTCATATCCCATCGCCATCGATGGACACAGTGTCTGCTACGCCAGGACCCACAGGTTTTTGGGGGTCATGATCGATCGAAATCTCTGCTGGAGTCCCCATGTGGCCACTCTAAAGAAGCGCCTAACGGCCATCGCACAACTTTTCAAGTTCCTCGGAGGCAAAACGTGGGGCACATCAGTGCACGCGATGTTGCATTTGTACAAAACGCTGTTTCTGGGGTACCTGCGGTATAGCTTGCCGGTTCTGACGAACGCTTGCAAAAGCAGTATACGCACAATAGAAAACGCCCAGGGCCAGGCACTCAGAGTTTGTCTTGGATTACCACGCTGTACATCAACAGCGGAAACCATCGCAATCGCCAAAGATCATCCGGCCACAGTGCACATTACTTTGGAGGTGCTTAGAGCTCATATTAGACACCTTGCTCGCGCTCTGCCCACCACCTAGCTTCGCTTCCAGAAGATCGACCGAGTGCCTCCTTCTGTAAGAGAGTATTGACTTTCCGTGAGTGCCTTCCAACAGTCTACACGCCTCCGGAACGGATACTAACACCTCCTTGGTGCTTGGACCGACCAAAACTGCGCTTGACAGTGCCGGGGATTCGCAAGAAGGCGGAGCTCTCGGCGCCAGCTTTAAAGCAGATGATTCTACTCATGCTACACGAAGAATACAAAGATCATGTCAAACTTTACACGGATGGCTCGACAACTGTTGGAGGATCTGCAGGAGCTGTGATCTTCCCAGCAAGAGCCGAAACCATCCAGTTCAGAACGTCACACAAGACGACATCGACAGCCGTGGAGCTCGCGGCACTCCGCAGCGCACTCCGCAGGATTGATCGAGAGACACCACAAAAATGGAGCATTTTTACTGATTCGAAACCAGCTCTCCAATGTCTACACAATGCTCTACGTCGTGGGCCTCAAGACCAATTGGCGCTCGAAATACGACAACTGTACCATCACCTAATAGACGAAGGACATGACATATCTTTTCAGTGGTTACCAGGCCATTGCGGCATCATCGGTAACGAGCATGCCGACGATGCAGCTAAGAATGCTCACGAAAATGGAGTGATGGAACCTATTCCACTATCAAGAAGCGACGCAGCAGCAAAGATTAATACGCTTGCGCAGGATGTCGCAAGGTCTATGCGGAATACGCCCGGTTTTCTCCACACCCGTCTTCACCGCCTGGACCCATGCCTACGACTTACTATTCCATCTGGCCTACCCCGATCCGAGACGACCCTTCTCTGCCGCATGTGGCTTGGGGTGTCTTTCACGAACGCCTTTGCCTGCCGCATCGGAATGAGAGACAGCGCTGCATGCGACCATTGCGACAATGACGAAACAATTGAACATATTTTATGTCAGTGCCCCCAGTACAGCTCTCAGCGACAGTCCCTCTCAGCAGTGTTTGCTCGCCTCGACGACCAGCCACTTTCTGAGCAGTCAATCTTGGAATGTCGGAAAGATCGAGCTTCACGCCAGAAAGCAACGAAGGCGCTGATGAAGTTTCTGCGAGCGACCCGCCTCGTTGAACGATTGTGACACTACTGTGTGCGCGTGTGTGTGTGTGTGTTTGTGCTTCTCTTCCCCCCTTTCCCATTTTTTTTTCTTACTTTTCTGTCTCCCCTTACCCCTTCCCCAGTGCAGGGTAGCAAACCGGATATGTTTTCTGGTTAACCTCCCTGCCTTTCCGCATTAAATTTTCTCTCTCTCTCTCTCTATCACAAAACACCAACTGGCCTAATCAACCCCATAGATTACCGAGTGATTTCTACAAAATAACCCGTTTCATCTGTGTTCTACTACGAATGAAGTCGTTTATTCACCATTTAACATAGTTTTCTTTATCCTGAACCGGTAATATTCAATACTAGAGAAAAAAATGGCAGCATATTCACGGAGTGAATGATGGAAAGTGGGGCGAAGCATTCGTCCGTCCATGCGTCCGTCTGTGTGACCGTCCCTGCGTTCGTTCATGCGCCCGTCCCTGCGTTCGTTCATGCATCCGCCCCTGCGTCTGTTCATCCGTCCATCCATGCATCTGTCTGTGTGTCCGTTCGTACATCTATTCAACACTCCAAGTCCCACCATCTCGCATCTTTTTGTCATATATTCCCCACATAGAAGCACCGCCATTCAGTGGACATTCCAAGGACTAAAAGAGAGGTGGCACACGCACACTTTCTTACGGCTTGCGCTTCGGGTCTACTTCCCACCTTCAACCACCTTGAGTTCATGGTATATACTAGTTCATTGTATTCATGGCACTGCGGCCCAATGCTCGCTAAACCTTTCTAAAACTAAGGAGATTACACCCAGCGAGTATAAAGTAGCAACCCTTTCTTGTCCGATAGTGCTCAATGTACATGCCAATGGCTGCTAATGGGGATCGCAGCGTGCGCGTTGAATAAAAGCCGAATGCTCCTGGCTCTCATTCCCCATTAGCAGCCATTGCATGTACATTGAGCACTATTTTTTTATTGTTAAACAACGCACAGAAGAAAACTGTCACTGGCACCACCTTCGAGGTCAAATGTTATACTTATTTTGGGTATGTGCCACTGGTGGTTACGTACTACGAGGGATGCACAAGCCACGCCATAAGGAGCTTCGCCCCTAAAAAAAATAATCCAAGACCACATCATACTTGTTGGGTGATAGAAACACGTGAGAGAACTCTTTTTACAATTGTATAAAAATAGTGACTGCAACAACAATAAAATGTCATGAATCAACTACACTAAAAACGAAAGGCAAAGGAAATGCTTGTATACAGTATAAAAAAAGAAACGAACAATATTCACCACTAAAACAGAGAAAAGTTATCCTGTTCCTTTTCTAATGGGGCATCGCGCTCTGGCTAAATGCGTATTGCTTGAACAAATGTGATAGTCGACGCCGCTCTTGAAAAATATCAGTCCATGGTCGAAGCGTGGAATATATAATAATATAACAATATGTGGGGTTTAGCGCCCCAAAAACACCGTAGAAGTTTGAGAGACGTCGTAGGGGATGTCTCCGGAAGTTTGGACCGCCTGGAGTTCTTTATTGTGCAACCAAATCTGAGCCCACGGGCCTACAGCGTTTTCGCCCGCATCGAAAATCCAGCTGATATAGCTACTATTCGATCCCGTGACCTGTGGGTCAGGAGCCGAGTACCTTAGCCACTAGGCCACAGCGGCGGCGTCAAATAAATGTTTCTTGCTCTTGATTTGTAGGTGTACATCAAGCTATTTCACGTTTCAATGTACCAATATCATATGAATATGCTGTAACAAGGCATAAAACGTTGATTATATCAGAAAATATACTTAAATTGACATCGATGTGTGACGATTGCTGTGAAGTTTCTGGTTTGACGGCATGATTACATAAAAAAAGTTAAACACCCTCAAGCAGAGTACAAACAAAGTCAGCTAATGAACTATTCGGGAAATTTTCAATGCGATCATTCGTACAAATATTTGTTTTTTTTGATTTTTCAACAGGAACACGCGCTGCCTTGTGAGCTCAATTGCTGCTTGAAGGGCACTTTAGAGTCGTTATATGAATATTTTGCTAGAGCTTTATCCACCGAGAGTGAAGAACCTTCAGCCACCCCAGTGGAAAATGACGATGAAGACACAACGGATGATTATGAATCCAGCGAAGAAATATTAGAAATATGCATGCGTCATTACATGCTGGATGGAATGACGTGCAATGCAACTCAGGTATAGTGAGCCATATCACAGCAACTCGTTTCTGCAAAATGCTGCTATTTATATTTTGTGGATAGTGGTTTAACTTTAATAACTACCTCGTTAATGTATGGGGTTTCCGTTTCAATGAAACGCAAGGCATAAAATGCCGCAGTGGAGGGCACCGGAGAGTTCACACAACCTGGAAATCAAACTTGCAAACTGATGCGGGGCTGCCATGCATAGAACGCCATTCTGCGCTTTCGAGGTGCAACTGAGAAATCATCGAGCCAGTCGAAAGAGTGTTGCAAGTAATTGCGCTCTCTATAAGGCAAGCAGGTTAAAGATTATTTGATAGCGGTTCTTGGGACTTATTTATAGTACCACTCAAAATTGGCACGTCAATCTCAGATCATCACAATATATGCAACGTAAAAATGCACATTACGTACCTATCGATAACCATCAAATTGGCTTATTATGACAACTCAACAGAATAAGAAATATTCTATAAATGCGGTTATCCTGTTCACGTTTTCTTTTTGTGCAGAATGAAATATTACATATCACTGAACTTTGTCTTTTACAAAGAATTGGGATGGTAGCTACAATCTTTACCCTGGTCACATATAACCAACGTGTTTCGAAGTATCTGCTGTGGTTTATATGATCTGCAAACTATTTGAGTTGGCAATCCTTTTAACGGAAAATGATGGTCAAAACTAAGTATTTCTTTCTCAAAAAGTATTATTTACCTGATTGATGACACCTTTGAAAAATATCTTGCTTGGTGCCTAATAAATTTACAGTCGACAAATGCAGCTTACAAAGCGATCAACCCTAGCATTTATATCGCGCTATCCATCCTATTTAAACGCACGTTTGTAAATTAAGGTTGAGGAGCATTAGCTCCAAGTTGGTGTTGCATGACCGGTAAGCTAGGAAATGGAAATATTATATTCATTTTTATATTTATGCCTCCAGTTTTGCTGGATAATAATGTACCCTTTATAACAAAAGTGTCATGATGCTTTATAAGAAAGGCAATATAAAGTGTCTATATTCATTTTGTAGTGTACTTCAAACAATGAGGCTTGTGCACCTGCCTAGGCTGCCTGTACGCACATTTATACCAAGAAATTGGAAAATATATGGGGCACCGCAGCTCAATAACATGGAAGTTTAGTAAGGTTGACAGCTCGGCTAGTTGGTGACTGATCATTTTGCCGTAAGATTAAGTAGCGCCTATTTCAACATGAACAAGAGAAATAACAAGGACACGACACTCGCAACAATAGCAGCTTGATTTATTTCAGAAAAATACTTTATATATATTGCCGCGTGCATAGCTGAGTTTAGCGGCGAGATAGCGACGACAACGAAGAACGCGGATTTGCTCGAGAGGCGCAGCGCAGCAGAGTGAAGAAGACGATAATCTTAGCGGCCTTCTCTGAGAGCGTCTCTGCAAGTCCCACTGTCCGAGTTTTTAAATAAACCCCCTGTATTTTATAACTCGCGACACTGGTGGAGGTGCTGGGTACTACCACCTCATGATCAGCACCCCTGTGAGAAGCCCCGAGTCCAGCCCTACGAGACAGCCACGCGTGGAGACGCCTGTGCACCGCTCAAGCTGTCGCCTTCAAGGTCTTGAACCAGAATTTGGCCTTTTAAAGGGAGCAACACTTCCGACAACCACTCCTACTCAAGAAATGGCAAGGAGTCCTGCACAGGTGACGGTCCAGAATATGCGTATTCCTGAACCATTTCATGGCGGGCCGAACGAAGATGCGCAAGACTGGCTTGAGCAGTTCGAACGGGTAGCTAAATCGAACTACTGGAGTCTCGATGGAAAGCTCTTCCACGTATACTTCGCCCTTGAAGACGGCGCGAAGACGTGGTTTATAAACCGGGATGCACCCTTGACAACATGGGAGGAGTTTTGTCGTCGGTTTCTTGACACCTTCGGTAACGCGGACCGACGCGAAAACGCACAACGCCTTCTTGAAGGACGCACCCAACACCTGCATGAAAGCATCGCCATGTTTGCTGAGGATATGGTGCGCTTGTGCCACCGCGCGGACCCCAACATGCCCGAGGCTCGAAAGCTAAGCCATCTCATGAGGGGCGTCAAAGAGCAGCTATTTGTTGGTCTTGTGCGCAATCCGCCGACAACAGTGGACGAGTTCACCCGGGAGGCCACCGCAATAGAGCGTGCGCTACAGCAACGGTACCGACAGTCTGACCGCCCGGCCACCGGCGCAGCTGCAGGCGCCACCGCACTTACCGAAAACGACGAGTTTTCACTACGCCACCTGATTAGACAGATCGTGCGTGAGGAGATCGCGAAGGAGATCGCAAAATACACGTTGCAGTCACAGGCGCCCCCGCAGCAGGAGTCCACGGTAGCCTCCGTCGCTGAAATCGTTCGCCATGAACTTCGACAAGCGTTTGCCTCTCCTCAGCAATATTCCTCTCCACCGCACCGTCCAAACTCGTGTACCTATGCAGACGCTGTGCGTCGTCCATTGGCTCCAGAAGTATCGTACCAGCCGAACGGATACAGCTATGCAGACGCTGTTCGTCGACCCACGCCCATGCCAGCGCCGCAGTACCTCGAACCGTACCCTGTGGCAGCCTGGGCTCAGCAGGATTCTGTCAGGCGACCCTATATGCGGAAGACCGACATATGGCGCACTGCGGATCGTCGACCACTCTGCTATAACAGTGGAGAGCCAGGGCACATTTGCCGTTTTTGCCCACATCGCCGAGCTGAATACCGCGGTAGTGTACCTACAGCTACGCGCCGACACTTCGACGAAAGCCGTGCCCCCATCGACGACGACCAGGCTGACAGGCGGGAAGTCTCTTCTACCTTCCGGACGCGCTCACCATCACCGGCTCGCTTTGCTTCACCAAGCCGCCGTAGTTTTGCTGACGCCGCCAGAGGTCGGTCTCCCAGCCCACGGCGGGGAAACTGAAAGCAGCGACCTCTGAGGGGAAGGTTGCAAGCCGTCGAATTGCCGAAAACCCCCACTGCTGCCCAAACACGTGAGAGACGACGATGAAGACTTCGCCGGGAAAACTGTGACTGCCGACCTCGCTGTGACGATTGACGGCGTTGAAGTGACGGCCTTAGTCGATACGGGTGCAGACTTCTCCATAGTGAGTGAACGATTGGCAGACGAACTCAAGAAAGTCAGGATGGAATGGACGGGCCCTTGTATCCAAAGTGCTGGAGGCCAGATAATGACTCCCACGGGAAAATGTACAGCAAGACTCACTATTGAAAATGTGGCTTTTGTAGCCACATTTCTGATTCTACCGGAGTGCTGCAAACCTATGATTCTGGGAATGGACTTCTTAAGAGAGTACGGTGCTGTGGTCAACATACGTGACGGTGTGATCACATTCGCCGCTGACAAGTCTGTGACCACTGATCCAGACCAAGAACCCAGGGTGTTACGTGTGGTCGACGACGACGTCTGCGTGCCACCACTGTCTTGTAGTCTTGTTTCCGTGTGTTGCGCCGTGCACTGTAATGAAGACGTCATAGCCGAACGCATCACTGACCTTATTTTTCACCAAGGCATCGCCATCGTCGCGGTATCGTCAGCTTAGTGGATGGGCGCGCAGACGTGCTTCTGACCAACTTCACGAATGAGCGCCGGCACATCGGTAAAGGCACGGCTGTGGCGTACCTCGAAGAGCTCGACTACTCTCACGACTGTCTTCTAATGCAAGGGGAAGCCACAGCTCAATCACCTCCACATACACCACCAGTTGATATCGGTCCGAGTCTAACACCGACTGAAAGATGCCATCTTATGGAGCTGCTCGACCAGTTCAAGGACTGCTTCTCATCGACATCACGAGTGGGTCGAACGCCTCTGACTAAGCATCGCATAATTACGGAAGGCACAGCAAGACCGATCCGACAGAAGCCATATCGCGTCGCTCAGAAAGAACGTGAGGTGATCCAGCAGCAAGTCAAGAAGATGCTAGAAGATGACGTTATCCAACCATCAAAGAGTCCTTGGGCATCGCCAGTGGTACTTGTGAAAAAGAAAGACGGCAGCTTGCGTTTCTGCATCGATTATCGTAAGCTGAACCATGTTACAAAAAAAGACGTTTATCAATTACCACGGATCGATGACTCTTTGGACAGGCTACGGCATGCGCGCTACTTCTCGTCAATGGACCTTAAAAGTGGATACTGGCAAATAGAAGTAGATGAGCGTGACCAAGAAAAGACCGCCTTCGTGACGCCAGACGGGCTTTATGAATTCAAAGCCCTCCCTTTCGGTCTATGCTCAGCCCCAGCCACGTTTCAGAGACTTATGGATACCATTCTGTCCGGCCTGAAATGAAAAACATGCCTTGTGTACCTCGACGACGTGATCGTTTTTTCGGCCACGTTTGAAGAGCATCTAAAGCGGCTACTGTCAGTCCTTCAAGCCATACGGTACGCTGGACTCACACTCAAACCGGAAAAATGCCACTTCGGCTTCGAAGAACTCCAGTTCCTGGGACACGTGATCAGTCGCGAAGGTGTGAAGCCTGACCCAGATAAAACAGCTGCCGTCGCAAAATTCGCAAGGCCTTTTGATAAGAAAGCGGTCAGGCGTTTTCTGGGTCTTTGCGCCTACTACTGGCGATTTATAGCAGGCTTTGCACACATCGCCTCTCCACTCACCCGCCTTACAAGGGAAGACATCGCATTTGTATGGGGTGAAGAGCAAGAAGCTTCATTCAACGAGCTGCGACAGCGTCTACAAACTCCACATGTCCTCGCTCACTTCGACGAGAATGCACCAACAGCCATCCATACAGACGCCAGCAATGTGGGCCTAGGTGCTGTTCTTGTCCAATGCCAAGATGGTGTGGAGAGAGTGGTCGCCTACGCTAGTAGAACGTTGACACGCGCCGAGTCCAACTACTCAACAACGGAGAAGGAGTGTCTGGCCGTCGTTTGGGCAGTTGCGAAGTTCCGCCCGTACTTATATGGCCGCGCTTTCCAAGTCGTAAGCGACCATCACTCTCTTTGTTGGTTGACCAACATGAAAGACCCATCTGGACGTTTAGCACGATGGAGCTTACGGCTCCAAGAGTACGACATGACGATAGTTTACAAGTCCGGAAGGCAACACTTAGACGCCGACTGTTTGTCAAGGTCACCGATTGAATCACCGGCTATAGAGGGTAATGATTTCCCAGGTTTTTTAGGAGTTGTTGATGCAGCTATCATTTCTCGGCAACAACAAGATGATCGGGAGCTCAACTCGCTTATAGAATTCTTGAACGGACGAGCCGCCAATGCACCAACAGTGTTCTCGAAGAACTTATCGTCATTCTGTTTACGGGACGGAATTCTGTACAAAAAGAACTTTTCATCGACAGGTAGAAGCTATCTGCTGGTAGTTTCTGGAGCTCTCCGCAGCGAAATTTTACAAGCCTGCCATGACGAAGCCACTGCGGGCCACCTCGGTTTCACAAGAACACGCATCAAAGAAAAATATTACTGGCCAAGAATCGCAGCAGAGGTTAAACATTACGTCCGAACATGCATTGACTGTCAGCGGCGCAAGGTACCACCTGTCAAACCCGCTGGACTATTATATCCTGTGCCTGTGCCAGAAACCCCGTTTTCTTAAATCGGAATGGATCTGCTGGGCCCATTCCCAACATCGGACAGTGGCAACAAATGGGTTATAGTGGCGACGGACTACCTCACCCGATACGCGGAGACCAAGGCAAACGCGAGTGGCACTGCAGCTGAAGCTGCCCAGTTCTTCATTGAGAACATTGTTCTGAGACATGGTGCTCCAGCTGTCGTCATAACAGACAAAGGTACCGCGTTTACAGCCGAGCGTTTGCGCACTGTGCTTACGCTCAGTGGCACAGCGCATAGGAAGACGACAGCTTACCATCCACAAACGAATGGGCTTACAGAAAGACTTAACAAGACAATCCCTGACATGCTTTGCATGTACGTCGACGTAGAACACAAGAATTGGGACCGAATATTGCCGTACATCACATTCGCGTATAATACGGCGCGCCAGGAAACAACAAAAATGACGCCGTTCGCACTAATTCATGGCAGAGAAGTTACGACAATGCTTGACGCCATGCTGCCTTACGATTGCAATGGTTCAGAGACAGACGCCGCAGACTTCACTGAGCGCGCCGAAGAAGCAAGGCAGCTTGCCCGCGTCAGAATAATGAACCAGCAGCAACTTGACGCCCAACGGTACAACCTTCGCCATCGATTCGTCATTTATCAACCAGGAGATAGAGTCTGGGTTTGGTTTCCTGTACGACAACGAGGCCTCTCAGAGAAACTTCTACGCCGATACTTCGGACCCTACAAGGTTCTGCGCCGTCTTAGCGACGTGACGTACAAAGTCGTGCCCGACGCCTCCTCCTGTTCAAAACGTCGCCAGCATCTGCCTGAGACAGTGCACGTGGTCCGCATGAAACTTTACCACTCTCAGTGATGTAAACACTAGATGGCCGCATCTCTACCTGTTGAGCGTCGGGACGACGCTCACTCTGGCACCCTCAGTAACCCGAGCGGCGCCGGGGCACGAAGGCCTTGAGGTCTAGGCCCGCGTGACATTAGGACTTCTAGTGTAAGGTGAGATAGGGTGAACCCCACGCCCTGCGCGGCCGGAGGGAATCCCGCATGCTGGAACCCAATAAAGTTTATTCTCTCTCTCTCTGGCGGGAGGGTAATGCCGCGTGCATAGCTGAGTTTAGCGGCGAGATAGCGACGACAACGAAGAACGCAGATTTGCTCGAGAGGCGCAGCGCAGCAGAGTGAAGAAGACGATAATCTTAGCGGCCTTCTCTGAGAGCGTCTCTGCAAGTCCCACTGTCCGAGTTTTTAAATAAACCCCCTGTATTTTATAACTCGCGGCAATATGAAACTACGCTGACACCGAGCGAAAACTTTCAGTGCCGGTTATTACATTTCTGTGTCGTTCAGGTCATTCGAGGTTGCATATGTATGAAGTATTTTTCTGAAATAAATTTATTTGCGAGTGTATAGAGGGTCATACCCATCTCATTCTTGTTGTTCATATTAAAAATTGTGCCTATTAACCTTACAGTAAAATAAATATTAAGAAAAAAACGTGTGCCTATTGGAAAAATATGAGCTACGTTTGTAATCATCTATATTGCGGTTCGTGGTTTTCTGACGGTTTTATGCTGTTAACATAATTCTGTATTTATCTCTATGCTACCCAGACATGCTACAAAGGCATTTGCAGAAATCACAACTGGGATGATATCAGACGTAATTATCACACAAACCGCACATTCCTAAACCTTTCGGAAGGAGTTCCTGCAATACTCTGAAGAATGTATCACTTCACTTCTAACTAAAGACACAAAATAAAGATTATTGTAGCAGAGATTGCTTCTGATTACGTAGATGTTTATTATATCAAGTAGTAGCGATAAGTTACGCGGCTTAAGCTAAAGCAATAAAGGCCCATAAGCGTTTCGTAATGTTGAAGAGACACGTTCGCGTAGGTTGTATGTTAGGTTTCTGGTAAAAAGCGAAGCAACATATATAAAGCAAAATCCTTCCAGGAACATAGTCGGACTGTTCAATCATTTCTTCTGATTAAGAACATTTTTGTTTTGAAAATATTATTTTTTGGACATAAAAAACTTTGGTTTTAAATAAAAGTTTGCATTTTCAATGCTTGGTTTTTATTGTTCATATCTTAAATAAATTTGCAATCGAAATAGTATTTTTGTTAAAATTACAGCTTCTTCTAAAAGACGTCAATGTATCATTTCACAAATGTTTAAAATTGTAGCATTCCGTAATCTTCAAATCAGAATGCCTAATTTAGCTTTTCAGAAAAGAAATGAAGGCTTAGTGCTGGCGTCCCTATAAAAGAAGAAATGAAATAATACAGGCTAGAATATAGATAACAGGTATTATAGTCACATACTCAGACATGTTTAATTAAAGAGGTTACGACGAAAAAGCGTTGATCGGTTGCAGCGCCGACACTAATACGCTCTCAAAAGACCTGCAGATCGTACTCTTCTTCTTTCATTTCTTTGTCGCTTTAATGTAGCATGACTCCGGAAAACTAAGAAGGTAATAAAAATCGCAGCACATCTATTGAGTGTATGATGCTGAGGGGGACGAAGCGTTCGTGCGTTCGTATGTCTGTCTGAGCGACCGTCCGAGCATCCATCCATCCGCCCGTTCATTCGTCCGTTCGTGCATCTGTCTGTTTATTCGTCTGTCTATCCGCCCAACCATCTAGCGAACACTCCAAGTACCACCACCTCGAATCTTTCCATCATATATTCAGCATATCGAAGCACCCCATCCAGTGGACATTCCAAGGACTAAACGAGAGGTGGCACTCACGCACTTTCTTACGGCCTGCGCTTCGTGTCTACTTCCCAACTTTCTCCACCTCGAGTTCATGGCTATATACTAGTTCACTATATTCATGGCACTATGGTCCAACGCTCGCTAAACGTTGCTAAAACCAAGGAGGTTACGCCCAGTGGCTTTAACGTTCCAACCCTTTTTTGTCGGATAGTGATCAAAGTGCGTCCTTTTGATACAAGTTTTTTAACGCGATAGCAATAGAGAGCTCGTGTCGCAGAAATTCTGCCGTTGGCGTCGGCCCTGTTGGTTGTGAGCGAAAAATCGGCCATGACGAAAAACATCAAGAAAGAAGCAAATAAAATGAAGAACAAAATTTCGGTCTTTTTGAGGATCAAACCCGGGTCGTTGGTGCGGCAAGCAGTCGTTCTACCACAGAATCACAACGTTGCTTGCAGCTGCTTCGAAAAAAAAAAAACACTACATAAATACCACATGTAGCGGAAGGAGTCTTCTTAACGCATTTTATTTGACGAATGTGACGACGAAAACAAGTTCATTGGTAATTTGTAGGCGCATTCGGGAGGCCATTGATCTACGTTGAAAAAGGCCGGGATAGTGCAGTTATCGCCGCTAAACACCCAGGAACTTTCAAGCTACTCTAAATAAATGAACAACTATGTCCCTCTTGCGGAACGCATAAACCTTTCTAGAGGCGTTGATCAAGCAAACACCAAACGCTAGACAATGTTCTGCCATCTGTGAGGCGTTGTGAGACTCTTTATGGCCGCCAAAATAGCGAGCGTGCGGCGTGTATCTTGGAGGCCATGCGACTCTTGCTTTAGCTGGATAAAACACCTGTAGGTACCATTCGCGCGCGCGCGCGCGCGCGCTGGTACAGTATACTGTGTGCGTGTGTGTGTGTGTGCGTGTGTGCGTGTGTGGGCGTGTGTGCGCGTGTAACAAAATACTATAATAGGTATGCACTTAGCTGTTGGAGGGCGCACTAGGAGCCGGATTTCGCTATCACGTTCAACGCTTAAAGGAGAAGCTTACGGGTGCCTCAATTTTTTAGTAAACATCAAATTCAAGGCAAATTCTGTTGGAGATTAAATCACCAATACTCATCTCCAAGTTACGTCATCAGAAACAAGTATCTTTTGATTTATGATTAACGTGCGTGGGTTTCCTCCTCAAATGAAAAGGGCGCGTGCCACTTCTCTAGTTCAGCCGTGGAGATGGCTACCTACTGCTACTACGACGACTACTATTACATCGTCGACGTACGACCAACGGCATAGGAAGCTTCGCCCCCAAAAAAGCTAATGAAGCTTGCACAAAGTCCCGCAAGGCTGAATCAAAATAGAGCTGGTGGACGTGAAGCAGGATATGAACAAAAGAACGAAGATAAAGAGGATAACGAAGAGAGTACGTGGCATATCACAAAGATGAAAATGTTACCTACGTTACACAGCAAGCATTACTTACAGGTTAGGACTTTTGCCTTTGGTTCCATTTCTACCGAAGAATTCGTCATACTTCAAAAAAGATACTCTCTCTGTTTCTCCATTTCAAAACGTGTTCTGCACATTTCAACTGCGACTGGAGCCCACCGCAAACTTCGACACAGCTCATTCTCAAACACGTGCGGTAACCCTCGGTGGTAGGAAGAGCGCAGGTCTGCGGTTTCGCTCCGAGATGTCTATGAACGCTTTACAGATTTTCAACAAAATTACTGGACGCGACATGCTGAGTAGGCGGTATTTACTTTATTTGCACCACAAGTTGTCTATGCCTCAGGCCATCGCATTTAAAATGCCACATACTAGGTCTTGTCCTAGTCTACCTTTCTCCGGCATTATATGTTCAGAGGCTTCCTAGACCAGCTGCTGTGACTGCTTGGAGGTTAGTAACTTTTATCACAGCACAGGAGCAAAAGGTTGGAACTTGCATGTGATGAAGATATGAGAATAACCAACAAGTTTATTCTATTCTCTGAGAATCCTAGAGTGATTGCACAAAATCAGTGCTCCGACAGAGATGGGCGCATCAGCGGTAGAGTACGAAAAATAAAAAGATGCTTCAAGCTTGCAGCGCCTTTGATCCTTGAGGCTCGTAACAAAAAGATGGCTCCAGTCTTCGAGTTCACTAAGGTGGATGTATAAGGGATCATGTAATATTCCTGTCACATGGCGAATATAATGTCATTTACTACAAATGATATTAGGCAGACCCTTGTCAATTACCTTTGGGCTCTCACATAAGGAAAACAAGTGCCATTTTAAAATGATGACCATGACCTTGCCATTTGAGCATGGCTTTGAGATAAATAAAACAATTCTTGCTACCAAAAAGGTGCTCCTGTAATGTAAACACAGTCGCTTTACGCAACTTGCCACAGGCGCACGTTACAAAGTGAAGCGAAGAGCCATTCGAAAACAGACATGGTGGACGATATGATGGGGTGGTGTGAGTATATAGTGAACTGAAGCGTGGACTGTCTCCCCGGCTTCAGAAATAAGACGGTGGCAGCAGTGCCATGAGCTCACCACCTTCATCACCACAACACCTGCCATCAGACGACCAGCACATGCGATTCACGCTACAACGACAGCAGCTCACGAACGAAATATGGCCGGCGTCCGGCCGCTTTATTGTTGAGGGTAGCTGTCTATTAGACATATGCGCTCTTTCGTGCGTACTATTACGTGCTATTAGCATGATAATAATAATCGGACGGAAGATTGGGGTGCCAGCGTTCTCGGCTTGGCGTTGGCGTTTCACAACGGCGTCTCGAGCACCCATATCTGGATGTTCTACAGAGGCGTGAGTGGACGGCAGAGTGGCGTGCAGGGAGCAGAGAGAGCCAATGGTGAGAAAAAAAAGCTGTGAAACGCTGCACCTTCCTTCTTTTCTACTCTCTCACACCAAATGCTTCGGTTGTTAAAGGTATATTGTCTAGAATATACTTACACTCCAGTAACTGTAATAGAGGTGAGGATAAGTGCGCGCACGCCTGCTGCTGTTGTTATGGGAGAGAGAGAGCGAAGAAATAACAGCTGCCGGCACTCGAACACCGCAGACAACGCCGGATGCTTCACATAGCTCGACTTAGAAAAGCATTCGCATTTGAAAAGTTGTGATCATGATATGTGGTTTCCCCGAACCTCCTAATGACAATGAATTATGATAGACGCCGTAGTGAAGGACTCCAGAAATTTCGATTACCTGGTTTTTGAACGTGCACTCAAGTCTGAGCATACCAGTCCACATCAATTTCGCCTCTATCAAAAACACAGCCGCCGCAGCCGAATTTCAATCCCGCGATCTGCGGATAAAAAAAAATGTGTGTTTCACAAATCGCGGTGACCTCCTCGAGGCTTGATTTCTGCAGATGAGAGTGTATTTTCGAACTTCTAAGAAATCTTCCTAAGATTCGTTGAGTCTAAAAAGCGTGCATATATATATATATATATATATATATATATATATATATATATATATGAGATATAACAGACAGTAATGCCAAGGAATGTACAGGGGAAGTTATTAAAACCAATGGAATGTAAATAAGAAGAAGGAAAAGTGGATGAAAAAATTACCAACTGTGAGCAGGAATCGAACCTACGACCTTCGAAGGTCGTAGGTTCGAAGGTCGTAGGTTCGATTCCTGCTCACAGTTGGTAATTTTTTCATCCACTTTTCCTTCTTATTATTTACATTCGATTGGTTTTAATAACTTCCCCTGTACATTCCTTGGCATTACTGTCTGTTATATCTCATTATTATTGTGTTAAAACACGGAAAAACGAGCCCTTAGGTATACACTTCTTTGCCTTATTTCATTGAACGAGGGTCTCGTACTGGCAGACTTGGTGTGTTTAGGTTGTATAAGAGGGACAATTAATCAGCTGCCCGCTCATAATAAGTTCACATGCTACGTGGCGCCAAACATGCGCATAAGAGTGTTTTCACACTCGTTGTTTGGCTTATAGATGGCGCTGACTGTCACTCCTACTTCTAAATTCACAGATAAACCCAAAAAAGTGGATGGAGGGAGGGCCGCTGTGATAGCTCAGTGGTTAGAGCATCGAACGCGCAATTCGAAGGTCGTAGGTTCGATTCCTGCTCACAGTTGGTAATTTTTTCATCCACTTTTCCTTCTTCTTATTTACATTCCATTGGTTTTAATAACTTCCCCTGTACATTCCTTGGCATTACTGTCTGTTATATCTCATTATTATTGTGTTAAAACACGGAAAAACGAGCCCTTAGGTATACACTTCTTTGCCATATATATATATATATATATATATATATATATATATATATATATATATATATATATATATATTGCCGCGACAGGTTGGCCACGTTCATGTAGCTCACCGCAATCATCGTGGCACCAGCAAGACCCGGCTGGCATGCGCCGCGCGTGCGTGCGCTTGGCCGACTAGGAAGAAGAAGATAGTTGAATCGGTGCCACTCGGCTACTCGGACTCGACGACCATAGTCATTAGACTCGTGGGCACAAGTTCGCCCTAATAAAGACGCTTGCTTTGTAGCCTGTCTGCCTCAGCATCGCTACATTTCTGGTGGAGGTGCTGGGTAATGAATCGAAGCCCCGCGAGCTCAAGACAGCGTAGCCCCGACGACCAGCCTGTCAACCCCGCGGAAGTGACTCCTGTACACCAGAGGGCAAGTCGCCGTCTTCGAGGGGACTCACCTGAGTTCGGTCCTCTCCACTTCACAACAAGGGGAAGTCAAACGATGGACGCCACCACTATGACTAGCCAGGTAACACCGGCACAAATGTTCATCAGCCAACCGCACCAGCCGCCAGTATTCCACGGTGACTCGTACGAGGACGTGGAAGATTGGTTGGACCTGTTCGAGAGAGTGGCGAGCTTGAATGGATGGGACGAAAGAGAGAAGCTCCGCCGCGTGTACTTCGCCCTGGAAGACTTCGCAAAGACATGGTTTGAGAACCATGAAACCTCGTTGTCTACCTGGCAGGTATTTCGACGACAAGCGGTGGCTACGTTCGCGAACATAGACCGAAAAGAAAAAGCGGAAGCTGCTCTTCAATCCAGGAACCAGCTCACAAACGAGAGTGCTGCCATGTACATTGAGCACACGGTCCGTCTGTTCAAGCGCGCGGATTACAACATGGCTGAGGATAAGAAGGTGCGCCATCTAATGCGCGGAGTGAAGCAAGAGCTGTTCGCCGTTCTCGTCCGCAACCCACCAAGCACAGTTGCTGAGTTTTAATCGGAAGCGACGGTCATCAAAAAAAAACACTGGAACAGCGGGCTCGGCAGTACAACCAGAATCTTAACTGCGCATCGGCACAGGTATTCTCTGAAGGCGTGCAAAACGACGTTGAAGCCCTGCGAGAGCTCATTAGATCTGTTATTAGGGAAGAACTGAGAAGACTGCAAATGCCCCAGACTCCGACTGCACTATCTGTTACAGACGTTGTTCGTGACGAACTGAGGCAGGTCATACGAGAACCAGAGCGTGAGCTGCAGCCGGTTCGACCTATCCGAAAGTACTCTGAAGTTCTCAGACAACCCACAGTACACAGCAATGCAGCAGTTGCGATGGCGGCGACTCCTCTCCCATCTACAGCACGCAGCTCACCTCGTCCGCGGGAACCAACGCCTACCTATCCGCCCCCAGGAGCACGTAGCACACATCGCTATGTGGAGCCTAGGCCCAGGAAAAGTGACGTCTCGCGTGATCACGAGCGCAGGCCTCTGTGTTTCCATTGTGGCGAAGCGGGTCATTTGTACAGATTCTGCCCTTACCGACAGGCTGGATTAAGAGGCTTCCCGTCGTATGCACCGTGCCCCCGAAACGGCGAACGACCAGCAGAGATTGAGGAGTACTTGTCCACGCGCCAGAACTCGCCACCTCTACGCCAACATCGGTCACGGTCACCATCACCTATGCGCTACCGGTCATCCAACCCACGTGCACCTTCAAGGCAGCCTGGTCATCGCTCTCCAAGTCCACACCCGGAAAACTGAAGCAAGCGACCTGTGGAGGTGAGGCCGCTGATAACATCAGTTACGAAGATCCTCCAATATGGCTTGAGGGTGACGACGGTGTATTTCCGGTAAATGAGTGCAGGAACCAAAGCCTTACTTCAGATTTGCGGTTGAGAATGGAAGGATGGGAGCTGAATGCCTTGGTCGACACCGGTGCTGATTATTCAGTGATAAGTCACAAGATGGTGAAGAAGCTAAACAAAGTTGTGACACAGTGGAGTGGATCGCAGATACGCACGGCAGGTGGTCACATTATTACGCCCCTTGGCAGATGCACTGCAAGACTTGAAATACGGGGCTTTATATACGTTGCCGATTTCATTGTGCTACCAGAATGTTCAAGGGACCTCATTATAGGAATGGATTTTTTGCGAGCTAATGGCGCCGTAATTAACCTGCGTAGGTCCAGCGTGTCGTTTTCGACTGAACGAGCTATACCTGTAGAGGAATGTGAGGAACAACGCCTAACTGCTCTACGCGTTGTTCATGATGACGTAACTGTGCCGCCACGCTGCAGTATAATGGTGCTCGTAGAGAATGACGCATTTTACAACCACCAAGGCATAGCGGATACAAATGTCAGGCTGTTCTTGAAAAAAGGTGTCTGCGTAGCTCGGGGTCTTGTTCACTTGACGAATGGCCGTGCAGATGTTCTACTTACGAATTTCTCCAATGAACTTCAAAACGTAGCTCAAGGCACGGCTATTGCTTATTTACATGACTTCTGTATGGCGGCCGAACTATGCAGCTTAACGACGTCAACCACTCGACCAGTGGCCTGCAACATCGACACATCCGTGACCGTCAATCAGAGCCTTCCGGACAGTCAAAAGAAACAGATTTACGCCTTAGTGAAAGAATTCTCTGATTGCTTTTCAATTGCCTAGAAGGTCCAGCGCACGTCAATTACGAAACACAGAATTATTACGCAAGACGACACGAGGCCTATATGACAGCATCCATATCGAGTGTCACAGAAAGAACGGGAAATCATTAAGAAGCAAGTGGAGGAAATGCTTTCGGATGATGTTCTCCAGCCTTCGAATAGTCCATGGGCGTCCCCAGTAGTTCTCGTTAAGAAGAAAGACAACACGCTTAGATTCTGCGTCGACTACCGAAAACTCAACAGTGTAACTAAATGAGATGTCTACCCCTTGCCACGTATTGACGATACACTAGATCGGCTGCGATCCGCAAAGTTTTTCTCCTCCTTGGATCTGAAAAGCGGATATTGGCAAATAGAGGTCGACGAGCGGGACCGTGAAAAAACGGCATTCGTAACACCAGATGGCCTCTACGAATTCAAAGCGCTTCCATTCGGCCTCTGTTCCGCGCCAGCGACGTTCCAGCGAATGATGGACACTGTCCTCGCGGGATTGAAATGGCAGTCATGCCTAGTATATTTGGATGACGTGGTGGTATTCTCTACAACGTTCGACAAACATCTACAGCGACTGCGCACAGTATTACAAGCCATCCGGTCAGCAAACTTGACAATACCACCCGAAAAATGCCGCTTCTGCTTCGAAGAACTGAGATTCCTTGGACATGTCATTAGTTATGACGGTGTTCGTCCTGATCTCGAAAAGACTGCCGCTGTTCAGAGGTTCCCTACACCCAAAGACAAAAAGTCAGTGCGTCGATTTTTGGGTTTATGTGCCTACTATAGGCGATTTGTAGAAAACTTCTCAAAGATTGCGGAACCTCTTACAAAGCTAACGAAAGACGACGTGCCCTTCACATGGGAAAGCGAACAACAGAAAGCTTTTGATGAATTAAGAAAACGGCTACAGGGTTCACCAATACTTACCCATTTTGATGAGACAGCCGACACTGAAGTCCATACCGATGCCAGCAATGTCGGCCTCGGCGCTATCCTGGTCCAGTGGCAAAATGGTCAAGAGAAAGTGTTAGCCTACGCCAGCCGCAAACTCTCAAAAGCTGAGGCAAACTACTCTGCAACTGAAAAAGAGTGCCTCGCAGTCATCTGGGCAACAAATAAGTTTCGACCCTATCTTTATGGTAGACCGTTCAGAGCTGTCAGCGACCACCATGCTCTATGCTGGCTGGCAAATCTCAAGGATCCGTCAGGTCGACTAGCCAGATGGAGCCTTAGGCTGCAGGAGTATGACATTACTGTCGTATACAAATCTGGAAGGAAACACAGTGATGCCGACTGCCTGTCACGCTCTCCCGTCGATCCAAGTGTACCTGAAGAGGAAGACTTCCCGTTTCTAGGCATTGTCGACACATCCGAAATCGCTCAACAACAACGAGGTGACCCGGATTTGCTGGCGCTTATACAACACCTGCAGGGTCTCGACGTTCAAGTCCCTCGCATATTCTCCAGAGGGCTCTCCACGTTCTGCCTTCGAGGAAGTGTCCTTTACAAAAGAAACTTTGAACCTAATGGCGAAACGTTTTTACTAGTCGTGCCCACAGCAATGCGATAGGAAATTCTGCATGCATGCCACGACGAGCCAACATCTGGACACATAGATGTGAGCCGAACATTCACCAGGATACGCCTGAAGTACTATTGGCCTAAGTTGCTCGCATCAGTGCAGTGCTACGTGAAAACTTGTCGTCAATGTCAACGGCGCAAAACTCCAGCCGTAAAACCAGCCGGCCTTCTCCAGCCAATAGACCCTCCGGATGCCCCTTTCCAACAAGTCGGCATGGACTTCCTAGGACCTTTCCCGACATCATGTGCAGGCAAGAAATGGATTGTCGTAGCTACAGACTATCTGACCCGTTATGCTGAGACTGACTCTCTGTACAGTGCGACAGCTGCTGAAGTCGCCAAGTTCTTTGTGAACAACATAGTGCTCAGACATGGTGCGCCCATCGTCGTTATTACGGATCGGGGCACCGAATTTACTGCAGACCTTATGCAATGTCTGATGCGCATGACAAATACCGATCACAGAAGAAGAACTGCGTATCACCCTCAGTCAAATGGCTTAACCGAACGCCTCAACAGAACTCTGATCGACATGCTATCAATGTACGTCGATGTTGAACATAAACAGTGGGATGAAATATTACCCTACGTAACATTCGCATATAATACAACCGTTCAAGAAACTACCCACGTTGCTCCTTTCGAACTAGTATTCGGCCGAAGAGTGACCACCCCACTGGATGCCATGTTACCACTACAGGACGAAAACAGCTATCCACCTGACTTGGATGACTTTTTGCAAAGAGCCGAAGAAGCACGACAAATGGCAAGATACCGAATACGCCGTCAACAGCGCGTCGACTCTAGTCGGTACAACAAGCGACGCAGTGATGCACTTTATCATCCCGGTGACAAAGTGTGGATATGGATCCCAGTGCGCCGCCGCGGACTCTCTGAAAAGCTTCTTTGTCGATACTTCGGCCCTTATGAAGTACTCAACCGTATCAGCGACGTCACTTATGAAGTCAGATCCGCGGGACACGTGAGCTCAAGACGCCGCAATCCCACGGAAGTGGTACACGTAGTCCGCATGAAGCCCTATCATGACAGATCGCCGGAAAACGAGTGAGAGTGCGCATGTATCTTTTCACTGTCTCAAGCATCGGGACGATGCGTCTGAGGAGGGGGGCAATGCCGCGACAGGTTGGCCACGTTCATGTAGCCCGCCGCAATCATCGTGGCACCAGCAAGACCCGGCTGGCATGCGCCGCGCGTTTGTGCGCATGGCCGACAAGGAAGAAGAAGATAGTTGAATCGGTGCCACTCGGCTACTCGGACTCGACGACCATAGTCATTAGACTCGTGGGCACTAGTTCGCCCTAATAAAGACGCTTTTTTTGTAGCCTGTCTGCCTCAGCATCGCTACAATATACATATATATATATATATATATATATATATATATATATATATATATATATATATATATGACTGTCGTAGCAAGCAGTATCGCAACATGCGTTCATATGTGTTTCTTTTGGAAGTGGAATAAAATGATAACTCAATATTAGTCGCTGGTTGGGATCAAGCTACGTCAAAGAAACATCTGCACGTTTTTAGGGGCGAAGCTCCTTATGGCGTGGCTTGTGCATCCCTAGTATTACGTAACCACCAGTGGCACATACCCGAAATAAGTATAACATTTGACCTCCAAGGTGGTGCCGGTGAGAGATTTCTTTGTGCGTTGTTTAACAATAAAAAATAGTGCTCAATGTACATGCCAATGGCTGCTAATGGGGAATGAGAGACAGGAGCATTCGGCTTTTAGTCAATGCGCACGCTGCGATCCCCATTAGCAGCCATTGTCATGTACATTGAGCACTATCGGACAAGAAAGGGTTGCTACAATATAGTCGCTGGGTGTAACCTCCTTAGTTTTAGAAAGGTTTAGCGAGCGTTGAGCCGCAGGGCCATGAATACAATGAACTAGTATATACCGTGAATGAATTCCAGGTGGTTAAAGGGGGGAAGCAGGTACGAAGCGCAAGCCGTAAGAAATTAAAAGATGAATCCTCCTGTCTCTCATTTCACATTAGCAGCCACTGACATGTACATTGAGCACTATCTGACAGGAAAACGTTGCTACGTTATTCTCGCTGGGCGTAACCTCCTTGGTTTTAGAAAGGTTTAGCGAGCATTGGCCCGCAGTGCCATGAATACAGTGAACTAGTATATATCATGAACTCAAGGTGTTGAAGGTGGGAAGTATTGATTGATTGATTGATTTGTGGGGTTTAACGTCCCAAAACCACTATTTGATTATGAGAGACGCCGTAGTGGAGGGCTCCGTAAATTTTGACCACCTGGGGTTCTTTAACGCGCACCCAAATCTGAGTACACGGGCCTACAACATTTCCGCCTCCATCGGAAATGCAGCCACCACAGCCGGGATTTGATCCCGCGACCTGCGGGTCAGCAGCCGAGTACCTTAGCCACTAGACCTCCGTGGCGGGGCGACGGTGGGAAGTAGACCCGAAGCGCAAGCCGTAAGAAAGTGTGCGTGTGCCATCTCTCGTTTAGTCCTTGGAATGTCCACTGAATGGCGGTGCTTCTATATGGGGAATATATGATAAAAAGATGCGAGATGGTGGGACTTGGAGTGTTGAATAGATGGACGAAAGGACACACAGACAGATGCATGGATGGACGCATGAACGGACGCAGGGCGGATGCATGAACGAACGCAGGGACGGGCGCATGAACAGACGCATGGACGGTCACACAGACGGACGCATGGATGGACAAATGCTTCGCCCCACTCTCCATCATTCACTCCGTGTATATTCTGCCATTTTTATGTTATGTTTTCTATTTTAGCGCGTAATTTCTTTTTTTACTCAGAGTTCTTGTGATTACTCTCATTACATTCGCACACGTTGTCATCATGTATAGATTCAAGTTTTGCATGATGCTGGTCAATGGTTTACATGGAGGTTACACGCAGACTCACGCACATTTATTAGTAATGTGACATTTGTGCTTTACTAATGATGTGTATTCTGCAATGAATTTCAACAAGTTGAATTTCATACCCTTTGCTCATGATATGGAATATGCTGTATCGTGATATACATAACGGCATGCGTTTTGTTTATCTGCCAGAAGTAAAGGAGAGGTCTCAGTATACCTGATCTGCAAGGCAATGAAGCCTGGCCTACGCTTCTTCTACAGAGCAAAAGCTATGCTGACATTTGCCGCAGCCTGCTATTACTGATTTTTTCTATTCTTTCCTCAAGTATTGCTAAGGTACGCATGCCTTTGGCATTAAACATGGTGCTCGCATTATATTGGGTGTGTAACTATAACCTTAATCTTCATGAACTGTACACGGATGGGGAAAATTTTATTATGTACTGTGTTTCTCAATTGTATCTTCTGAGAGTGAGCTTTAAACGCTTCAATAAGTTAACATGCACGCACATCATCCTACTCTGAACCGTGCGAATGAATATCACCTATTCTGAACTTGAGGTGTTGCGAGAAATTCAGAGGTAGCTCTCCCGCACTCAGCAAGAGAAATATGCTGGTTCATTTTTATACAATGTAGACTAATCTTTCATAATAATTTCACTGCGAATATTCATCCACAATAGGGTCCAACACAGCAGGCAGTAAGCAATAAACGGCACGTGCAGCGAAAGCCATAACAAAAATGCTGAATGACTTCGGGAAGACAATTCCACATTGTTCCACCCCTCCTCTTTTTTTTTCAATATTCAATGTGTACCCAAAGATACTGCAAAGCAGCGATATATGTAGTCAACTCATCTTGCACGTTCACGATGATCTCACTCTAACTCTGTAAAAGAGATTTGTGCTGGCAAAAAACCTACAATTTATATCTTCATCTTCCGCGCTTTTCTACACGAAGATTGTAAGAACACTCTTAACCTATACAGAGGCTGCTATATGTAGTCCACTGAATTTTGAAAAGACAAGCATACATTCTTCGCACTGCATCTTGAAGACCTCATTGAGGCACCAAATGCCGTTTTCGTATTTCCTTAACAATTGTTACAAGCTCATACAGTATGGGTGGTCATATAGTGCAGATATATCCCAGGCTTGTAAGTACAGGAACTTGGTTTATTATTATCAGCAGCAAAAGGAAAACTGAAAATACCCAAATATTGTTGTAACAGAGCCCTACAAACGCCTTCAATTGGTTATCAAACAAAACCAGTGAGGTACAGCTGCAAAAAGCGAAAAAAATTGAGGAGAGCGAGAAATGGGAGGACATGCTCGCTGAAGAGTAATCAACCACAACAAAAATATAAGAATAAGTAGCGTAGGCTCTAAAATTGAAATAGGGTCTCAGTTGAAAACTTTTTTTCCATCTATGGTATTATCTAAAAGCGATACCCGCAGCGTAGTCATTTCATTGTAACCCAGGTAAAACAGCGATGCGAATTTCATATTGACGACAGGGGCACCGTTTCGTCCCTCTATTTGCATATTTTTTGTAAATGTTTTTGGAATTTTTCTCTTTCACGTGTTTAATACGCTGGTTATTTGTTCATCTTGAAATGCTTGCGCAGGCACACGGGGACACAGAACAAAACATAAACTGGCGCCTGTTTAAAGGAGTGAAAAATTTCAGAAAATGCTTGCTGAAGACTAATCAACCACAATTAAAATAAAGGATTCATTAGAAGAGAACACAAACAGGCGCCTGTTTGTGTTCTTTTCTGGGTTCTCGTGTGCCTGCGTAAACCTTTCACGATGCATATGTTCCAACTATGCCGTATCGCAGTTTTGCTTCGGTTATTTGTCTCCACAATCGAAATTCATACAGCCTACTTTGCGGTAATAAATGGGTAAGGTTGGTAGGGTTTCAGATTTATATATTATGAAAACAAACAGTTTCGTTTATTTTATTCCAGTGAAACTATATATAGGTACATTTTCCACGAACAAAATTTGCTACGTACATTAGAAGCTTTATATTTGATCAAAGTGGCACCAGATTATCATATACTAATGGGACGTAGAGGCCTGGCGGGGACACAAAATGCAAGAAATGTGACAGCTAGCATTCGTCCTGTCTTTACCTTTAAGTTCCTTTCGTACGTATTTTGTGTTCGAGCGAAGTCATTCAGAGGTCGAGCTGCGACAGCTCTTCGCTCATACTCGTCATGTGCATTACATTTCTGCGCCATTTCTGTCGAGCCACAAGCTGCGGGTATCGAGCGGTTTGCTGATTCTCACGTGAGATCTGAATTTCTTGTTATACCGCCATGGCATGCGCGTTTCTTTAGTTTATTTTTTTAAGCATCAAGACGGTAATTTTTCAGATGAGGGCAATGCCACGTGCACTTCCTATTTTTCCTTTTGTTTTATTCGATTTTCGCCCACAAAGCTTGTCAGGAATGCTCAGCACAAACTGCGCCTCATTGTTCAAGAAGGTTCGTGATTATTCGAAATAGATCTGTTAAGTTGCTCGTCAGACGTGAACACACGAGATTATTTGAAAGCTTGCGCGACGACTGGTGATAAGGCATGAATATTCTATGGTACATGTGTAAATACTGACAAGCTTCACCGCTTGTCAGTTGATCGACGGCTGAAGCTGTGTTCATGGCCCTCAGAGCCAGTGCGTATGTCTCACTGGCATTTTGTTTAACCGTCACAATTTCAGCTAAATTATTAATATTACTTTTGAGAATTTTGTAAAACGCACGTGTTATTACATTATTGGATTTTGTAATAAAACAATGCGCAAAGAACGCTGAACTAGTGCTGTGGAGACTCATTTTAGACTCCTGGCTTCCTATGTCAGTGCGATCAGTCACGCTTCTTTCTCGTCATTCTTTATGTCACTCCAAATCAGTGAACGGGATAAGATCAGCAATGTAGTCGAGATCAACTACTTCTAGAGCAAAGTTTTCAGATGAAAGACGTCAGCTTCTAACTGAATTGATTATGTCATGGTGATCGACACACTCATCTATCTAGCTAAAGATATATATATATATATATATATATATATATATATATATATATATATATATATACGCTCTCGGAACACGGGTACAGTTGAAGCGGCTGGGTCAAACCAAATAACACTCATTATTTATTTACTTTCAGAACGACGATATCGTCGCCTGTGCGGCCTAAGCGTAAAGCAAGTGCACCTTGAGGCGCAGACAACTTTACAGTACTTGGGAGCACTCCTAATTCTTCAATCTTATGGAAAAAAAGAAGAAAAAAATGAAAAAGAAGTGGTCTGGAGTTTGACCTCACTGGCGACCACCTGCGGGTAATGCACGTACTCATCAGAGAATGATTGGCTACCCTGTTGCAGTTCTTGACTAATACCTCCCTTTTGAAATCACCAATTAATCCTTGCTTTTCAGTCTCCAGCGGCTGCGAAGCAGCTGTCCTAAGCGGCGTTCAGACCAGCGACCCCACCCCCTCTCAGTGTAGGGTGCTAAAAATCTCTGGGCCTAGACAGGCCACCATTGCAATCTGAACTTGTCTGCGTTCGACGCTAGAACGCTACCTAGAGAGGCTAGTCTAGCTGCGCTATTCGAGAAATTAGATGCGTAAAATGAATGTGATACGGCTCGGAGAAGTTAGGAGGACAAGTGAGGCTCCCACAGTGCTGAAGAATGGACATGCTCTGTGCTACAGTGAATTAGTTGAAAAAAAATAACTAGGGGTGGGGTTTTTCATACACAAGAATATTTCCGGCAACATAGAGGAATACAGTTGCATCAGTAAGAGGGTGGCAAGTATCATAATTATGTTTAACAAAGGTACAAGATGAAAGTGGTACAGGCGTATGCGCCTACATCAAACTATAATAATCATTAGGTTGAACACTTCTACGAAGACGTAGAGTCAGTCACTATTAAAGCAAAAGCCCACTATACTTTATTGATGCACAACTTTAATGCCAAAGTATGCATGAAACGGGCCGGAGACCATGTAGTAGGGACATACGGCATCAGCTCTAGAAGTCCCAAAGAGGAGTTATTAGTAAAATTCGCCGAACGTAAAAATTTACGGATCATGACTACCTTCCGAAGAAAACGAGCTAACCGTAAATGCACAAGGGGGAGTCAAAATGGCAGTACTAAAACTGAAGTAGACTTTATTCTGCATGCACACCCGGGCACTGTACGCAATGTGGAAGTAGCCGGCAAGATTTGATGCAATTATCATAGAAGGGTAAGAGCTTGAATTCAACGAGACCTAAAAAAAGCACAGACAAACTGATACGCAAGTAGCCACTCAATAAGCTAGCGTTGAGAGAAAAAACCTAGGATTTTGCAGTTCTGCTTTGGAATAGATTTGCTGCTCTAAACGAGGTAACTGACGTCAGCGTTGACACAATGTACGATAGTTTGACTAGTATAATCAGAGTGTGCGATGGAACGGGTGTGAGCAGCGGAATCTAATACCCCTCCCTTGCTTTGCTTGTGCAGTCAGTTGAGCTGCACCTCAAGATGCGATTACTACGTTTCGTTGTTGTTTCGCAGCCAAGTAGAACATGTCTCGGCAAAAGCGCCTTCAAAAACGCTGAATATATGCGGTTTCTAGCACTATCACGGGAAGCTACGTTATCGCGGGGGTGAGCACCAGCGCCGCTCACCTACATATTTCTAAGGTCAAGGCTTCAGTTGCGAAATCAGGAGTGTACACTATATCAATTTACTCAAGGAACCGAACGTGCTAAGACAGGTGCTTTTAAAGCAGCCCAAAAGCAAGTAGTATAAAAACACACATACCTTTGAATCCAGGAGAGAACGCACATCCACGTAATCTCAATGAACAATACACTCGCACTTCGCTTTTCGGTCGGTCTGTGGGAACGACAACACTCGAACCTTTGGCACATCGTCAATATCGGCAGCATTTGGGCCCGCAGCACTGCCCCATAGCGTGGGCTTGCAGGTGTACACTACGCGGACACTTAATGAACGTACCACATTACGCCGCACTTCACAGACGCAGAAAAAGACATTCATCTTCATGCAGTTGCCGAAAGGAACACCAGATAACCACGACAAGAATCGTTAGGCTTAGGAACTGAGCTATCACGAAAGGCGGGAGCATGTATGCGCACATCTACTCGGCATGATACGAGAGTGAAAACAGAGTGACGTCAGAGGCAACGCCCCGTGTAGTTAGCAGCCCGTGGCAATGAACTGCAGAACGCTAAGAGCTGCCTGGCGCAAAGGGAAGAAATGCGTTAAAGAACCCCTGACAGCGAAAGTTTTGTGTGCGACATTTTTACTGTACTTTGTATCTTTGCACTTGGTATTGCTTCAATTGAATCAAAATGCTTGAACGGATCCTATAAATAATGTTAGCATTGTTGTTTTAGAACAATTTCGCGCCGCTTTGAAACGCCCGCCTAAATACCACAAGAAACTAGCACCCCACGGCAGGACACTGCAGTGCCTGTGACGATGCCCGCTCAAGCTTCAGTGATGCTTAACGAGCCGTTTTGAATTACGGGTATCCACAGGTGCGGAAAAATGAAACGTTGTAAAAAATTTTACCGTGTCCCCCTCAGCAGACAAATGTTCCTGAACTTAAAAAGCCAAACCACCTTTAGAGCAGCCTGAAAACAGTGCGAAAGAGGTGATGAACAATAATCTTCACCGGAAGTCAGTTGGGGTACTGCGCGCCTCCTGGAATTTTTCTGTGACGTCGACAATTCTTGCTTGACTTTTCACCTCTGCAACGTCTCGTGGGGGCCCCTGTCTACGTTGAACCACACAAAATATCAATTGCACCTGAATACTCTAATGAGGAGTCACGCTTACTTTAAAAATTTTTATGGGCAGCGATCGGCACTAATAATCAGTCAGAAGTGATTGATTGATATGTGGGGTTCAACGTCCCAAAGCTACTATATGATTATGAGAGACGCCGTAGTGGAGGGCTCCGAAAATTTAGACCACCTGGGGTTCTTTAATGTGAACCCAAATCTGAGCACACGGGCTTACAACATTCCCGCCTCCATCGGAAATGCAGCTGCTGCAGCCGGAATTCAAACCCGCGCCCTGCGGGTCAGCAGCCGAGTACCTTATCCACTAGACCACCGCGGCGGGGCATCAGACAGAAGTGCCCCGAATTACATGTGTGCTTAAACAGCATGCATTTAAAAAGCAGGGTTAACAAAATTATAAAAAAATACTTTTTGCGTTATTTGAAATTTGCAGTCTTTTCTGAACCAGCATCAGTCATTTGTTTGTCTTAATACGACTTTTAAAGACGATAGTCTTTCTTGAGGACCTTCGACGAAAAATGTTTTGTCTGTTTGTCGTTCTGTACATTTGTCCACTTGTCCACTCTTACCGGCAAGGGGTATTTGAAACGGCCGACCCCATTCGCAGCGACCACCAATGTTGTTCAAGGTTGAGCGTTCATGCTTGTGCAATGATCAAGTAAAAGCAATTATTGCTCATGTCAGGGGCACCATCAAAACACGCATATATTCAACATATACATATCTTACTAGAAAACGCATACATAAGTAATTTTAAAAACCGTAGCACTTAACACGCTGCGCTCACCATGCAACGCTTGAACGGAACTGGAAATGTTTTCAACGCTTTGCTAAGACCAGATGGCGGTGGCATCTACCCGTTGTCTCGCGTTCTACACCTTATCACCTCTGAGACGGGCGCGCATGGCCACGTGCTTTGTTTTCCAAAAGAAACTGCCAGATGGCGCTCATGGCTCACGTGTGACATGACTTGATGCGGTGTGAGCCTCCGCTTCAGGCTCGAGGCACTCTAACACTGTGCCTCCGGAATACCATTCACTGATTTTCTTGCACAGAACATCAAATAAATGTTTTGTTCATTCTCTCCATACGCAAGACTATCGTCTTTTGACGACATTTGCAGATTACATGCGGATACGGGGCCAATTTTATTTAACGACATCTTCCAAAAGTTGTGCAGTTGCCTGGCATGCCGCAATTTTTACGTAGCAAGATATTTCAGGCAGTTCAAGCATCATAGTCACATGAAGAAGTTACAGTTTGCAAGCTGGAGTACACTTGGCCTATTCAGAAAATATTTGGCCCAAATTCATTCAGATCAAGCTTGAAGGCATCAAGCTTTCTTTCGAGAAATATATATCTGGTCGGGGATGTCTTAGTGGTGTCGTCATTGGCATGCACTAAAACTAATATTGTTGGCTCGTTACAGCAAATAGGTGCAGCTTGGAAGACATGCGAACAGCTGTCTAAAAGGATACCAATCAGCCTTTCTGAAGAACGCCGAAACTTGTTGTAAATTGAACAAAGCCCAATCGATTGGTAAGCCATTCATTCATTATGAACACCCTCCAGCATCTGTTATTGAGACTGTTAAACAAAATTATTAAGAACTACCTGGCCAGAGTTACTTGCAAACTGCATACATGGGAAAACTCAAAAGCATAACTAGTCTTTGAATTGACGTGTAGCAGAGTTCTCTAAAAGAACTTAGTCCTCAGTGAACGAACACTGAAAATCTGCATTTTTCATGCAGTGATAGGCATAATGGCATATAGCCAGCGTAAGTGTGCTCAACTCTTTTGGAATTTTAACCGGGCGTTGCACAGTGCAGGACCTACGCGCTTTTGAGCTGCTTCGACAGTACTGTGCAGAGACGGCTGCATAGCAGGCGATAAAAGAGACTCGAGAAGTAAGAATTTCAACATAAAAAAGATAGTAGTGATGAGTATGTGGCTGGTGCCTAATAAACGGGTCTGAAAGTTTGCTGTTATTTCGTTGTACCTTGTAAATAATGCACAATTCGTACTGTAAATGCAAATATCTCAAAAACGCTCTTTTTGTACCTATGTTGTTTTTTCTTAGCAACCACAGTATCTATAATCATAGATATTGGCCAGTATTTAGATATTGTAATTGGAAATATGCTGAAGGAGATTTAGTGTTGTGCGAGGATATGCTTTTCTGCGACAGGACATCTGATAGCTATTACGAGTGATAGTAAGTAACCTAAAGTAACACAAAAATTTAGCATTACAATTGTCAGGGATAACTCAGCTTAATCAATAAGAGGAATCGCTCATGATCACATTGATAGTAGTTACCACTTCACGGCAATGGGAACTTCAAGGAGAAAGCTGTCACATGGCCAATTGGGAAGATAGCCATTACTGATAAGCTTTAAAAATAATTTATTTCATATAAAAATGTAACGAGAAAATTTGCAACATGAAAGGAACTGCGTGTTTGCTCGCGAGTTATGTATAAAGACGATTTTTATTGGACCACCACATGGTGCAAATTGCGTTTAACTATAAACAAAATGACAAAATTATTAAATTTGTGATTTTTGCGCGTTAAGTTTAACAACTTGAAAAGTTTATTAGTATTTTTTCCGCAACGCATACCTTCTGCTGAATAGGTTTTCATTGTTCAGGTACTCACACATAATGCTGTTTGGCAATAGAAAAATGCAACCATAACAAGTTTCGGCTGCATTCTTGGAGGCATATGTGGCAGAAAAACTGAATCAAAATTATTAGGCTTCAAAAACCTTACACAAGCTCTTTTACTTAATACGTAGAACAAACTTGGTATAGAAAGAAAGAGTGGTACTTTTAAAATATTTTTGTTTCAGAAAAAACACCCAGAAAATATTTTGGGTAGATCGGAAGACACCCACGTGACCAAAAAAAATGTTTGGTGCAAAATGTTTGGCAATTCACTGTTGTCGGTGCAGTAAATCACCGCGATTTTGCGTATACATTTCAGCTGATCGCCAACATGGCTGAAACGTTTTTTTGGGGAATGACCGAAAGGTATTTCAGAATACAGATGTCAAAATACGCCTACTGCATGACTAAAACAACTTTACACAGATATATTTTGAAAAAGAAAAGCTGGTTTTTTCAAAGATACATTCAAAGTAAAAAGAAAAAGTGTGCCAGAATACAAGTGCAACAATACATTTGCTGAAATACGCTTTAGCTGAACGAATGTTTCAAAAATGCATAATACTGCGAACTCTATTGCAGTACATCAAAACATGCTGTTCAACCACAATGCTGCAATCACTAAAGAACACAAGTGCATTCAGTTAAGTATACCTTTATTTTATCTATACAACTCATTTCCTTGAGATCAATGCTACCCAAATTGCCTTTACGTAACAGTAGCCTATCTAATGGTCTCTTCTCAAGACAGCGTCGGCTCGGCTGCAGCATGCGAATTACAAAATAAATATGTCCTTTCACCGGTATGCACAAACGCTATTCGTATTAGAGCTTATAAATTCCGAAATTGCACCAGGAAAAAGTTGAGACAGCGGCCTTCAAAGAGGTCAATTTTATGGGGCACTACCTGCTTTATTTCGCAGTCAGGGGCATCGGATGGTTCACCACAAGTCTCATTCTCTCCGTTCAGGGAACCTTTCGGCCCTCTCCCTAATTCACCTACCACCGGCGTGATTGTCATTGTCTTACCGCACAAAAGTCTTGCTTACCCTCCCAAAAAGACACCAGCTCATTTTAAGGAATTCAATGAGATACCCGTGTCATGCGCGGTATTGCAACATACTATATATATGGCAAACATATTTCGCTTTTAACACTCAAATACACCTGTCGAATTCAACTTGATGCAGAGATACCCATATTAAAAGTATTTTTAAGGTACTGTTGCAAAGCTCTTGCATAGCGACACTGTTTATTTTTGGATCCATTGTATACGATGAGATCAGCAACAAAATGTGGTCCCCTTTTGGCAATGACACTTCCTGAAGGGTGATTTTTTTCTCATAATTAGGTAGAGCGCAAGGAAGTCGAAGATCTAAGATGGAAGAGGGCACAAGAACCATGCACCGCGCTTAGGCATGCCCCTTTTCTACTTCGTCATCCTGAAGTTTGCGCGTTGTATGTAAACAAGCTGCCGCACTATGAATTGCAACTTTCAATACTATGGGTAATATTTTGAATAGACCCGTTAAGTTGGTACTTCGCCTGAAAATTGTTGTCGATGGAAAAACTAAGCATGATCATGCCACAGTAAATAGTTAACTTATTCAAGAGATCACAGTGTGAGACAGTTTATTTGATAAATGTACATCGCCCTCCTCTCTTCCAGAAGCAATCATGTCTATGCAGAAGGTGCGATCTCCCAACTTTCCGGATTCCTCAGGGCTTTCTTGATCCATGGCATAAATTCAGCCACTCGAACATCAATCACGTACTTTCCGTCCACATTGCACGAAGTTCCGAGGCTGTGTACGCCAACTTGCACAGATTTCATATACCTTTCCTTCATGGTCACTGGTGCGCAGAAGTCACCCTGAAGAGTAAAAGGCAACAAAACAATTTTAGGTTCATTTTAATGATGAAACAATGTATGGGATACCGACCAATTAGAAGCGCGTACGAATTACGGCTAGCAGCCAGCTTTTTCAAGCAATCAACTTGGTGTAGAACTTGAAGCGCGCGTTGAAGCACGCAAAGTGACTTAGGCTTCACTGCCATTTCATCACAAGTGGTGAAAGCAGTGCGTACAAAAAGATGGGCCTCCTGCTGATCTTTATGAAGATAAAGCACGTGTGACCACAGCTGGCTGAGCAAAGGGTGAAGTTTCTACGAAATCAACGCAGCCCCGATTAGAAACCCCCCACTTCAAGATTGGCCTTTTGTGAGGAGAAAGACGGCTGGCGTTAGTTCTCTCCGCTTGACTTGCAATCTGTAGCTGTGCTTACATACTTTTACCTGCACAAGAAACACTTGATGTACCTGGCAAGGTTCTCGAGTTCATGTTCATACGGAACTTAACACAGCTGTCACAAAAACAGCAAACACATGTGGCAGTGATGACGAATATTCTAACGCAATAAAACTTTCATTGGTCTAACGTGTCATGTCTCTTATGGCAATAACAATTATGTGGACACTCTGGCTGATTTTTCACCGTGATGTCCTGGATATGTATAGGTGTTTATAAATGTAAAAGTGCAAAAATAAAAGTAACGAAACTAAATATTGAGGATTCAAACCAGTGATCCCTCGTTTCACATGCGGCTTCACTAGCCAACACAGCCATGTGCAATGCTTGCATGGGCATTAAGTGGCGAGCTATTCAAATGGACCAATTACCGCTCCCGCTACGCAGATCTCGAAACAGCTCGAGCATACTTGCTGTCACCATCGTTTTTATACTTTTTTTGAAATTGAGAATTGTGGATGCCGTTCTAGCTTCGAATCCGTGCCTTTCTGTGATTGCCATCATTACGCGTAATCTCTCACTGCCGGCTAATATACGTCTAAAAACAACCATGACAGTTGTTGATTCACGCTTGTCCTGTGTTGACTGATGCCTAACTTTAGTATGTCCTCCTTTATGGCAGAGCGGCAAACTGAAAGTATTGAACGGCTTGTTCTTCGCGGGACAGACTATAATTTGTTGCTATCGCAAGTCGTTACTGTGACCTAGTGGTGAAACTATGTTTTTATAAATTTAGAGAGTACCTAGTCACCATCTTGGCATTTCACTCAACGACTAAGGCAGCACCACACTAACGGGTATTCCTGCCCCTCCCGTAGCTTATTCAAATGGTTTGACACATGCGATGTCGATTACCACTCCTGACCCTCGCGAGAAAAGAATAACCGGCACCTTGAAAAACATCCATTCCATGTGTATCGCAAAATCACATCTGTTTTTTTTTTACCAAGGTTACGGAATAGTTTTTCAATGAAAAATTTATATCTAGAGTAATTTTTTTTGCATACCACGGATAAGCGCTGTTACGGGATGAATACCTAGATGAGGAAAACATTTTTAAGACCACGGAAGTTTTACTTTTGAAAAACGAGTGAAGGTTCACTTGTTCCTTTTTCTAAAAATGAGCGTCATCACTTTTTTTTCTTCTTTTTCTAGTGTTTCATCTTATTCGAACATTTCAGGGACATACTTGCAACACTACGTGGTTATAGTATCTATCCAATGTGGGAGGGCAGGTTGTGGTTGCCTGTCCAACGGAAACCAACCGTTATTTTTTTCTAATGCGTGGAGAAGTACCTTGGCCTGGCATTTTGAGCTGCCAGTGGCTTATTTTCTAGAAGTTCCACTTTTTGCTCGTTCTCATATTTCGCCGGTCTTTTTCTGCACCCCTACATCACTGCGCCGCGCTTCTAACCTTGCCTGCAATCTGTCCTTCACTCATATTCATCCACATATCTATCACTTCCCTCTCTGACCCCATACTTTACAATACATACTTAGTTACGCTATCTTTACAGCTTCCCTCCTCATTTCTTTTAGTCCCACTACTACTTTTCACCTTTTTGTATACTGCAATATATATGCATGACAGCGCTTCCTTTATATCTCTCTTCGCGACCCGTTCCTGTGATGCGCTGTACGAGGTTATGCTATTGTTTACTCTCTATCCCCTCTCTGTCCTGCGCAGCACATCATCGGTCATCTTACCGTCACTTTTCTTTTATATCCCTTCTATAAGCTGTACATACGAAACTATATATTGTTTTACCTATTGCCCCCACACTTAAATTCTCGTCAAAATTTTTTAAAGTTATATTTTCAGTGCAAATAAAGAAGATGCCACCAGGAAAGAAAAGCACTCAATGGAAAAGAAATATGTGCTCAAAATTATGCCTCATCATGAGATGCCAATTAGTCAACCCAGCTGTCCTTTTACTTGTTTTTTTCCCAACCCTTCGCTACACGGTGGCCCGCCGTGGTGGTCTAGTGGCTAAGGTACTCGGCTGCTGACCCGCATGTCGCAGGATCGAATCCCGGCTTCGGCGGCTGCATTTCCGATGGAGGCGGAAATGTTGTAAGCCCGTGTTCTCAGATTTAGGTGCACGTTAAAGAACCCCAGGTGGTAGAAATTTCCGGAGGCCTCCACTGCGGTGTCTCTCATAACCATATGGTAGTTTTAAGACGTAAAACCCCACATATAAATCAAATAAATCGCTATACTGTTACATGCATAGTTATACATGCAAAAAGCTCCTCTACCCTTACTCGTTTTATTCATCGCAACACCGTAGATGCTGGTGCAGTCACCCCGCCACGGTGTAGTGGCGAAGGCACTCGGCTACTGAACCGCAGGTGGCGGGATAAAATGCCGGCTGTGGCAGCAGCATATTTGATGGAGGCGAAAATTATGTGGGCCGGTGTGCTCAGTTATGGGTGTACGTTAAAAAAACACTTTCCGCAGCCGTTCACTGTGGCGTCTCTCACTATCATATAGCGCTTTTGGGTCAATAAACCCTACATTTCAATCAATCAATCAACAAAAAAATTTATCATCCAATCAATCAATCAGTCAATCAATCAATTGATCTATCCATAGATAAATCAATCAGTCAGATACTGGTGCTGTCGATTCCGTCATTTCGCCAAGTATAAAGATTACTGTCGTTAAAAAAGTGTGGCCTGAGACATTTTACCGCATCTTCCTGACCAAACTGAAGCGACACCTTGCCCGACCCAAAGCATCTGCTTTTTGGGTGGTACTTGCTTAAGAGTTAAGCTGTCGATCACCAAATGTTATCAACGGCATAGGTAAATCTAAAGATAAGATAACATTGTCCCTGAGGGGCGTAACATATCTAGATGACTATTGGTGATTTGGTCGCTGTAAAGCCTAATGAGTCTTTGAAATTTCTTTGTAGAAACCAGGAATGCAAGAGCTTTGATTAGTGTTTGTTTTTAAATATTGACCATCTAATAATGAGCAGCTTGTAAGGAGCTGATTACACTTTTCAGACTAAGTTTACGGCAGTGATGCTATTATAGGGGTAAACTGCTTCATTCTCGAGTCACAATTTTCTCTCCAGCGTAACTTTTAACGAACTTGAGTGCAACATTGAGTACAACGCAATAAATATGTATTGTTGCGGCGAATTTTCGTAACGACTGTGTCGTTAGTCATCCGCTCTCTCGCAGTGACACGGCTGATTATTTTTGCCGAAGCCTGGGGATAATTCCTCCAACTGAGAGCGCATTTATATATAGAAATGGTAATATGTGTCATCTATTAAAATTCACTGAACCAGAAATACTTACTTTGCACAGGATTCCCAATGATGCTCTCGAACATAGATTGAACTTCGCATCAAAACCAGCAACGCCCTCTTTACTCACCACTCTTTTTATTAACGAGTGGCACTCTTTTCTTGAAATCGCTCGAAAAGTAGTGTAGAGAAGCACCTCTGAAAATTCGGCAGGTTCTTTTGCAGAACGATAAGTGCCCCAGGATACTTATGTAATAATCCTGCCATATGTGTAAATTAAAATTGCGCTTTAAAACCCTCACGCCACTGCATCCCACAAAGGAAAGTGAAATGAGCTAACGCCGCCTCTAAGGGTGATTTTATAATATTTTTGCCATTATGACAATTGTTTAGGCAAAGTTTAAGCTCGAAAGGATGAGAAATTAATCTATGCATGATGTGACTCTAACCGGCATTTTCACAAGTGTACCTGCTTTCTGTACGAGCACAAACTTACACTCTTAGGAAGTGCAAGTGCGCTTCAAAATCAGAATAAGAATCATTTATTTCAAATCAAACAAAGGTGTAAGTAGATCGTAAGAATAGACAGAAGGAGGTCCCGTAGTCACAGACTTGAATGGGACCGCCTGTGCATAATAACATGGTGAATAATATGTACAAAGTGGCAATATAGACTTCTAGGACTGAAACAAGATAATATGATACCAACAAAAAAAGCGAGTCAACAAACAGTTTCAACAAAATCAATCAAATGAAAACGAATGTCACTAAGTCAATAAGAGTAACAAAAGTAGGACTCGTAACATATACGAAAGACAAAACAGAAATTTGCACGAGATGATAAAAAGCAAAAAATAAAAGAAACACAATAGGCACATGCAGGAAAACATAAAATACGTCGAAAACAAAAAATAACGTCGAAACCACGATAGCAGCGAAAACGCGTGTCAACGACTTCCTTAGCGATTGCGGTTATACATCAGTTCTTAAGTGGGCTGCATGTAGTACAATTCTTCACCCAAACCACGCAGCTACCAACGTGAAAACTCATTTTTGTGCTTCCTCTAAAATTCATTATACAGTAAAAGTGGGGAGAACACTTGATTACTGCATGATTACGTCAGAGAAGTAGGTATACCACTATAACAACGATGAAAGCCCCTACATCTAAGACCCGTGGTAACTAAAAATGAATATGAGCATGTCAGGATTAAAATCAATGCTATGCCAAGGTACAGAACGCTTGCTCAAAGGTTCGTCAGAGATTGTTAGAAAATTGCGAGCTTTATGCGCCGTATGAATTAGATTGGGGTTGTATTGTTAAATATCTGGCTAACGCAAATCTGTGAACAGGCACCATAAAGAATCAGATAAATGTGGTACATAGTGACGCGCATTTTGTTTCAAACGCCACGACATAATTTGAAACTCAAAAAGTACAGCCTGGCATTCACACAAATGATATATGTCACCACGGGATACATTTCAGTAATCACGTTCTTTGTTGCATATGGTCTAAATGTTTCTACGAGATTGACCCTTTGAATTTGACAACAGTGCAAGATAAAGGAGTTCACCAGCAAAAGGACAGAAACAACTGTACGGACTCAAACCATGGCTCACTTGCCGCTTAAATGTACCTGCGTAGTCCGTAAAAAATATTGTAGAACAAGGGTCTGAAACAGGAGGCCAGAGAACTTCTCACTTACCCGCACATATGGTCATGCTCATTCAATATTTTCTTCATTTTTACTGTCTGAATTTCATTTAACTTTGTCAGAACTTGATTTCATCGTCAAAATATAAACTATTTACGATACCTTGCTGAATTACAAGCCCGAGAAATAGCGTTCACGACACTGCATGAAGAGTCTTGGGTTGTGCCCACACTCAGAATAAACTCGGGCCGACAACGCCTGCAATTTACTATTTCTTCTTCTCTAAATTCATATCTAGAAAGTGGTTTTGATCTCTTCAGTTTGTCAAAAAGTGCTTTGCGTGTTATGCATGTTAACAAATAGATTTAGTTTCTTTTAGTTGTTTGTTCTTTTTTATTCTTTATAAACATCTGTGTGTGTGTCTAATGTTAATATTATTTACACTACATTATACAATCCCTTCTAGCTTTGTCTTTTGTATTTGTTGATTACTGTTTATTTGCTTTTACACCATGTTAATACTGTTATTTGATGAAACTTGATGTAAGCTGCTCAGTGCTGAGCAAAGGGGTGTCGCGGCTTTGTCAAGCTGTCTCTGACAGTTTTTTCTGATCCTCCACTGCATGTGCCCTTAATAGAGAGTGCCCACTGTCTGTGCCCTTACAAGACCTGTCTGCGCCTCCGCTGTCTGTGCCCTTACATTCGTGAGCTCCACAAGCATGTGTGGTCTAGAACAATGTTCTCGTGAGGCACTCCATGCGACGACCATGTGTCGATGTGTAAACATGAAAGAAAAACAGCATTTTAGAATCGGCGTCCATCTTTAATTATTTTGGATATCGGAATATTCTTGTTATATGTAATCATGACTCTGACTTCTACAGAAGTGACACGCATATGAAATATGAGCATAGTTTTCTTTTCAATAGTAGAACTTGCTGAAAAATGTGACGAACAATGCCCTCTTCCCGCTGCCTCTTCGCCCTTTTACCGTCTTTTCTCACTTGACCCTTGCAGGAATGACTTTTGCGAGTGTGGCCCGCTGCCTCATACGAATTCGACTCCTGATTTTAAACAACTGAAAGCGCAGAAAAGCCAATGTATTGACGAATAAGACTCATACGAGAAAGTCCTTATTGTTTCTTTCTTTATCCTGTCAGCCGGTTATGCTCACTCACTCGCCCACCTTCTGAATGATTTGTGCACCTAACTTGGTTTCCATGTGTATCTGCTGACATTAGATGCCATACAGCATTTCCGCGCCTTCAGTGTTTTTGCAGTTGCTCCAGAAACACCTACCTTTAAAAAACAACATAATGATGTAACGACGTCGTGATTATATGATTACTATACACATCATTCGTTTTGACGCCGATGCCAACGTTAAAGTTTTGCGTTTCTTGAGTCAGAGCAAGCTTTATACGAAACAAATAATCAAAAGCAACTAGCCTAGCCGGTTCAACTGAACGCCACACGTATAGATTACAGTTTTCTAAGGCAAACATGCCAATCAAGAAAAAAACACATCGATTTGTTTATTTTGTGGGACGAACGCGCGCATGCAAACCCATGCATTTCTTCACATAGTGATCATCAAAACCTTAAATTTTTTTCTATGAAGAAGACCAAATCACGTATTACATCGCTAAAGGAAAATAATGCTGGCAGTGCATATAACCTCGTAATCGTCTTCTTCATTTTGCACCATTCAACATTCTGTTTCACACTGCGGTCTAATGGGTAAATCAAACACCGCCTCCTTCCAGACCTAGGAGAAAGGGAAGTGGCACACCCAGTTTGTCGCTCGGCGAAGCAGCAAGACAACGCAGGACAAACTACGATATTACTCATAACACAGCACAGTGCAATAACATTATGTCCCGCACGCAGATAAACTGAGGAATGTTGACTCAATGGTAGCGGCTGCCGTGCCGGGCAACCCACGGCAGGTGCAAAACGAATACATGAAGGCACCTCAGAATGTGGGAAACGTACCTGGAGATGAAACTAAAGCTTCCGACTAATTGTTCTGCGCGTCTCGTAGCACGTCAAACAGAAGAAGCAGCTTTTAACACCAACAGCTCTTCCTATAGGCTGTCAGTCAGTGAGGTTTTCGGCGGGCGAGCTGATTGCGCGGAAGAATTTAAAAGTACGACTTTCGTGTTGTCAACGCTTTTGGTGCAACTCTGAGATCACTTACCTGAACCAATCATGGGAGACTCAGCCGCAATCGTATCCGGCGCCTAAGCAACACCTAGCCAGGGAAGCCTATCATAACAATGGCAAAACCAAGTTTATGAGGCATGCCATCTTGAGCCCTCCAGATCAGTTTAGACCCTCTTAAGTTTTCTAATGGGTTTTCAAGCCTAGGTACATAGATGTCCCACGTAACTTGCCCCCAATAAAAAATTCACACCATCTCCTGCTAAAAGGAAGCATGCATAGATGCGAAGCACCAGGTGCTAACGCTTACGCTGGCGACGGCTTTGTTGCCGACTCCAATCGTGGCGTTGCGCAGGATAGAAACCTAAAGAGGCGCAAAGCACGCAGCCATGAACCGGTGTTTTCTATTGCAACATGCAAATCATTCCTAATGAGCAATGAGACACAGAAGACTCCGCAGATTCACAGAAACTGTAGGTTTGTGCGACCAATATTATAGCATTTATCATTGCGATGCCTCTGAGAGAAATCGGTAAGTGCTGGAAACTTACTACGAAGGTTGCGGGTTGTACAGTATGGAGCACTTGCGAAGAAGAAAGAAAATCGACAGAGCGACCCACAAGTGAAGTCAGAATAGTGCTGCTTCTACGCTCATGGGTTACAATATAATCAATGGGTTCCTCTGACTTTCCTTTCAAAGAACAAGCACTGCTTTTCATCCTAACGCTTCAAGATCCTGCCTGTGGCAAGTCTACATTTCCTCCACTTTTGTCTCTTTCCATTTATGTAACATATACTTTTAATACTATCCCCTGTACTTTCTTTGACATTACCATCAGTTAGTTCAAATTAATATTGTGTCTGGCTATGAAAACGAACCCTTAAATTTACATTTTACCCCATTGTAAAGTACACTGCGATGACGTACTGTTACCGACTCTGTTAATCCAGTGAGCCTAATACTACATCGAAAATAAAACTAATACATGTTACTTCTCACCGCTCTACCAAATGTGATACGAGAGGAAAGAGATGCCAGGTTTACGAAGCTGTATATGTGATATATTATTGCCAGCATTTACGTCGCAACAGGTTAGTCAGCTACCAGGTGGAGACAGCCCTTCATCCCCTTTGTGAGACACACACGTGAATCATCCCAAAATTTGTAAATAACCATTCAAAACAATACCTGGCAACAGCATTGTTGCATAGTTAACCAACAGCAAGGTAAATGTACAACTTCATTCTACGGGTAACATTAACGCATTCGTCGCCACTTTACGAGACGTGTTATAGCTGTCTAGTTGGATGATTTGTGGGGTTTAACGTTCTAAAACCACAATATGATTATGAGAGACCCCATAGGAGAGGATTCGAGAATTTGGTCTGCCTGGGGTTCTTTAGCGTGCACCTAAATCTGCGCACACGGTCCTTCATCATTTTCACCTCCATCTAAAATGCAGCCACCGTAGCCGGAACTCGATCCTGTGACCAGAGGGTCAGCAGCCAAGTACCTTGGCCACTAGACCACCACGGCGGGGCTTACAACTCTCTAGACACAACGGCCATACGAAAGAGATTTAGGAAGGTGCCATATCGATTGAATGAGAATTATGAGATCCCACTAAATGCATTACCACCGTGTTTTGTTCATGAAGTAATACGTTTCACCACAATGACCTTGCCCAGAGCACCATGAAACTAGGACGCTTGTTTTACCAGAAATTCGTCAAATTAACCAACTAGTCTTCATCGATATCTTCTATTTAAAAATGAGTCGATTAGAATTGCTGGAAATGGACAAAAAAGCTCAACAGCAAAGCACCATGATTGTCTAATATAACTTCCTTCACAATAGGTGCTCAAATAGTAGGGTTTTGTGAATATTGTAAAGTTTATAGTACCGAATAAGGTAGCGCACCATTCGATGTAGGTTTTTATTTTAATGGCGCACATTCGAAACACCGAATATTTTTCGAATATTTATCGAACATTTAGCACCAACAGGAAAACCGGAAACTAATGCAACATTCAAAGAGCAAGAGGTCATTGGTTGCTGTCCTTATGCAATAAAACTACTTCTTTTGGTGGGACGGCACCTGATATGTGGTTCATCTGGTTCATTATATATTTATCAATAACAAATCTCCCACTAAAGACGTGCTTGATTTACATTGTTTCTTTGTCTTTCTATATTAATCTCACTGAGCTAAAGGGTGATTTTTTTCTAGGCCTAAAAGTTTGCCGCTGAACATTTCCATGAAGTTTCGTTGAAATATGTCCCCAAGTCTAAACAAAATACGACCGCACTCAATTTTAAGTCCTAACCCGTGTGTTGTTGAGAGCAAAATTTTCTTTCTCCCTTGTTTTTTTTTGTTTTTCTTCGCGAAAAATACTGTCTTCTCTTAAACCTGGATTTCATAAACATTGTTTATCAATCAATGAAGTCATTATCTTCACGCACGACTGGAAAAGGTATACTTGCGTCATTTGGATTTGCAATTCGGGCATGCTTCGCAAGCCGCTTTCTTCAAAATGTTACTCAATAAATAATGGTATCATTATATCCAATTATGTATTTCAAATCATACAGAAAAGGCTGAGCGAATTTGCACAAACTTACATAACCACAGAAAATAAAACACAAGCAGAACATACATATAACAAGTGATAAGCGGCAACACAATGTTGCCTGGCAGTATAAGTGCAAGTTCAATATATATTACAAGCGCATGTGTGTTTTTTTCATTAAAGGAGTGCTGAAAAACCTCCGGATTTAAAACTAATACTGTATATTCCACTACAGCGCGGTTCACTACCTCAATGTGGCTTAAGTGATATAAACCCAAAAATTTGAGGATGTCAAATTTAGCAACATTAAGCACGTACTTTGGTTCGAGAAATCTTCTGCGCAAATGTAAAATACTGTACGAGATTAATTTGTATCGTAGAAAAAACATAGTTACTTACGATACATGGAATCTCTGGCCTCCTTATCGCGTTGCCGTTGTAAACTCGTCCTGTAGGTTCCGAGACGCCACAACCTGAACGTAAAGATAAGACCACTGGAGTTGGTAACAGACCAGTACGGGTGACAAGAAGAACCTCTAGTTGACGCGCTTATCATGGGGCAAAATTATTTCAGCCAGGTATTTACGAGGCCATTAGACGCTGTTATTTATCTGATAGTGCGTTTAACCCTTTCTTATAAAGTAGTTTTGATTTACCAAGGTTGGAATGAGCCTCCACCAGAAAACAAAATTTTTTCTCTTATGTAAGCGCATATATGGTGCGGCAAGCTTTAGAAACGCATCGGATCTGTGACGAACTATTCTTTCTCTCAATGCCTTGTTTTGCAAACTATCGCAATAATTTATAAAAGCATGGAAGATAATGCAGCGCTCTCTCATGCTCTCCCAATAACTTTTATAACCAATGGGCATTTAACGGTGACTCGCCTCTGCTATTTATGTGGCAATTCACTTTCTGCAAAACGAAGAAATATCTTTAACTATCTCATCCTCGATCGATATGGCAGAAAAGATTCGGCCAATATTTATGGAAATAAAATGTGGCAACCACCACATGCTACAAGTCAAAGCCCCAGTTGCAAGTTGCCAATCTACGTTCCGCATTGCATTCTCCAGTGCTCAGTCCTATTGAGAAAGGGTAAGGCTGTTTGAAATTTCGGAACACTCACATTTTTAGCATCAGAAAACTGCGAAAATAAAATGCAAGACATAAACACAAATGAGTAGCAGCAATTACAGTGGGAGCGAGAATCTACATTCTCTCTATGACACATGACTGCTACTGCGCATATGATCGTGCTTTAGCAGCTTTTTGTACAGTACTTTAAAAGAACATTCCCGGCTACTTAACTGCTCATCTATAACTGAACTTCTCAATGCTATTATACTCAACGTCAATAAAAGAAATTCCCAGGTATGTATTGTGCAGTGGTGCATAAAAGCCCCAAAGACTAAAACAAATACCTCAATAATCACCTATCAATTTTCTCAATACGCAACATATGCTTTGACAGTTACGTATAACTAGAGCGCAGGTTCAAGAAGCCCATCCGATCACTAAGACATGCATTGTGAAAGTTGTTCAATGATGTTATGACAATTCAATACGTGCTACAATTGTATAAACGCATCACAGGCTGTAGTTTGGAAGACAGTGATAAATGTTTCCGCGTACTTTCTTTGTTGCTCCTCGTCTCTCAGGCTTTGAGTTGGGTTGACAGGTGACGTTATACTCACATATCAATTTTCTCAATACGCAACAAACGCTCTGGCAGTTACGTATAACTAATTCATGGGTTGAAGACGGCCATGAGATCACTAGGACATGCATTGTGATAGCTGGTCAAAGACTCTATGCCAATTTAATGTGCGCTACAATTGTGTAAACGCATCACAGGCCATAGTTTGGAGGACAGTAATAAACGTTTCCACGTAAGTTCTTTGTTGCTCCTCGTCTCTTAGGCTTTCAGTTGGGTCGACAGGTGACGTTATTTTCCACGGAGAGAACTCGCATGCGTATTCCTAGATTCACTCATTCGCTGCAGGCGTAATGAAGCTTCCAACGTGTTATGGTCGTTTATGCTAGCAGAATCTAATGTCAGGCCCATTCGCAGTCAAACTTTTGACTTTTATTTTACATGTCATTCGTGAAATGCCACTTAACAAATACTTTTCAATAAACTGCTTTACCAAGTCTAAAACTAACTCACCTGTACGGGAGGTTCAACATATTTTAGTGATAGGTACATGTGTTCATCCTTGTTATACATTACGCAACTCCAGCCTAATTCTGCACAATTTTTTACTCCCATTAAAATAACGTATTGTTAAACATATTGAAGGTCAAGGTTTATGCAGTAAAATATAAAGCGCGTTTTAATGTGATTTAAATACCTGCCTTAGTTGCTTATACGTTTGAATAGATCTTGGAGAGACGATAAACTTGATTGAAGCACGCAGTGAGACAAAAAAAAAGCGGGGACAGACAGATGAATGGACGTTTTGTCAACTTGTTGATCACTCCATGGATATGCTGCAATTTTTTTCCTTCTTCTATTACTGCAGCGCTACAAACGTAAGCGATTTTTTTTTTTGCTTTCAGCCAAACCATCATAACTAGTTCTTGTTCATAGTTTGTTTGCACTTAGGCATGAGTTGTGTCGGTGACTGTTCCGCAGTAATTTGGATTTATAAATATTATTTTCACACCTGCTCTTTTGCGTTCTAGGTCCACGTGCGTAGCCAGGAGTTGTCATTGCTCATGAATGTGGTGTAATGAGTGAATGGTAACGTACTAAGGTGTTCTCTATTAACTCTAATTACGGTTTCTTTGCAACTTAGAGCTCCAAAAAGCTCCCGTAACAACACGGCGATCAGCATCAGAGACATTGCGTCTTCGCGTCATACGCCCTTGTTTATAATGCAAGCGCGCATGCAACCTCGCACGCAAGAGGTCGGTGGTTTGAGTCTCTGTTCCAGAAAATTCCTACGAGATCTTTTTAAAAAGTTCACGTGATTATGGAATTAGACAAAACATTGCATGGGCGGCGCAGGACCCGCAGTGCAGTCACGGCGAAAGGTGAAAGAGTGGCTTTTCTAGAGTCCGTTGTTCAATTTATTGCGCAAAAGTAGTACAAGTACTCAAGCAAGCTACCTACCACGCCGTAAACTATCGCAATATTATTGAAGTAGGCAAGCATACACAATACCCTTTTTCGTCATTCTGCAGAGTACCATGGTACCCGCAGCGCATCATTAGGTCATTATGCACACTGCGTTTGTCCCGTGGTTAATAATGACAAAACATTGTGGCTGAGCCTTTCAATATGTATAGAAAGCAATGAACGACCTACTCGTTCCGCAAGTCACAGGGTGCGGTGCCCCGTTGTTAGTTTATTCGACTGTGACGAAATATTACACTTGTTTACATGATTGCTTGTTTAGAATAAGTGGGTAACAATTTAGAGTACTAGATACTCTACTATGGGAGAGCATAAAGCCGTACCGTGGGCCTCACGCTTGGTTCGGCACTGCTGACGAAAATTACGCAGTGATTGAATTCACGACGAGTGGTCAACCCTTGCTCCGGACAACGTAACAATGATAAATTCAATGTTTCCCCGACATGAGTGTAGAGAGTTTTATTGCACAGGAGTTTAAAGCACCAGCCTGGCTCCGTGGTAGAGCACACAACTGCCACACTGGAGGCCCAGGTTAAAATCCCGTCGATTTCTAGAATTTCCAAAACGCGAAGCATTTCTTTACGTACTGCAGGTACTTTTCGCATCCATCCATCCATCCATCAATCCATCCATCCATCCATCCATCCATCCATCCATCCATCCATCCCTCCATCCATCCATCCATCCATCCATTCATCCATCCATCCATTCGTCCGTCCATCCGTCCGTCCGTCCATCCATCCATCCATTCGTCCATCCATCCATTCGTCCGTCCATCCGTCCATCTGTCCATCCGTCTATCTATCTATCTATCTATCTATCTATCTATCTATCTATCTATCTATCTATCTATCTATCTATCTATCTATCTATCTATCTATCTATCTATCTATCTATTTATCTATCTATCTATCTATCTACCTATCTATCTATCTATCTGGCCGCCTACGTATGGGTCGTAATCACCCCCTTAACTTGGGGCGAACCAAAATTAGTAAAAAGGTTAAGATGGTTTGACGAACACGACCCGCACGTCTCGGCATTATTAACGCCACAATGCCGTCGAGCACGTTGCCAAACGTTTTCCTCCAGACAGTGGCCAATACCCGAGAGCTGCTATGTGCAACAGGGAATTTCCAGCTTGTACGTACACAGGAACGGCGACAAAAACATCAGTAATTTAAATGAGTGCGTTAAAAACGTTGATTTGATGATATGTGAAAGAAAATCGGTGAATTGTATTCTGGAAGCGCTGCGTTAGAGCGCCTCGATCCGTGCAGCGAAGGCGAACGAGCGTATCGAGGCACGCTAAGGCACGCTACACACGAGCGCTATCTGGCAGTTATCTTCGAAAACGAAGGAAAGCGTGCGCGCCCACGGAGAAAGATGCGCGCCTGTCTCGGAGGCGATAAGGTGTAGCATGCCGAGCAACGGGCAGGTGCCACCACCGTGTCGTCTTAGCAAAACGTTGGAAACACTTGTCTTATTGAGCATCACGTTGAATGGTTAGCGCAGAGAGATAAACGCTACCGCCCCTGTAGAATTCCTTATGTGTGCCTTCTCTAGGATAAATACTCGAATACGAAAAATTGATTTGTTTTTATGGTGCCTCAGATATACGCAACAATTGCTTGAGGCGAACCAAAATTCGTAAAAAAGTTTAAGATGTTTTGATGAACAGTCGCCCAGGTATGAACGCTGAAACTTGACCAATATCGGTGGATGCTGCGGATGGGGTTCGCCGTTTGAGGTATCGTTTGGTGCCATTTAGATTAATTTTTCGGCGGACGAACAGACAAATGTATAGACAAACAGCCTGAAACATAGACCAATATTTTGGCGTCGAATGTCCCCAAGAAAGACTATCCTCTTTCAACTGAGATCGGCAGCGCTGACCCGGAGAAAATCAGGGTCTGAGCAGAAATGGAACCCAAGCATTCTGCGTGGCAATTAGGTATTCTACCACAGATGAACGCCACGTGTCAGTACTGCTTTGGAAAAATGCACTACTGTAAACTGTGCAATAGTCTTATTATTGTGGCTCCGCTCTTATGGAGTTGATATGTCTTGAAATACAAGAAGTTTTTTCTGAGTTTTAATTTTTGGTGTAGAAATGCGGTGTTTATGTGTGGCTATTTCTCGTGAAGTATTCTATACTACACATTTGGGCTTTATATTTGCAATATAGGGTGTCCAAACATCGCCTGACTACCGTGACTTCCAACGAAAATGAGTTGCGTTGAAGCTGATAATTTTGTTTTATCCTCCTTTCACTTTTTTTCTTCCCATTTGTTAAGCCTGTTATCAAGCTTGCTGATGTGCACTGGGGTAAATTCGCAGCTTTTCGCCGAGCCTAATAATAAAGCACCTATACGGTATCACAAAATCTAATACTGTAATATCTTGAATGAATTCACAATATAAATATCAAACCATCTGAGCACACCAACTGTATCTTAGTTGTCAGAAATGTTTGACCGTGCAATCACAAGCTAACCATAGTGGGCAGCGCACAAAAGGAAACACACAAGAGAAGGAATCAGGACAAGCGCTGGTCTAACAACTGAAAGTTTTATTTGAAAGAAAGCATATATATACATGTGTACACAGAAAATCATGTGCTACGCAAGATTACATCCGATCAATGAAACCAATCTCCTGTTCAGATAAAGAAACAGATGGCTGGCTAACGCAAATGCCAACACTCTTCGCCATGTGGTAAGCCTCAGCAATCTCACGTGTCCTTTGATTATGATGGCGGTCGATGATTGCGGTTTGCTCAAATGAAGGAATACAACCGCAATCGCGGCAATGGCTGGCGAGGTGAGACGGAACCCCACCCTTTAAAGAATTTTCATGCTCCCGTAGCCTAATATTAATACATCTACCGGTCTGTCCTATGCAGACACTCCCGCACGAGCAAGGAATTTTATAGACTACACCGGTCGAACATGCGGTATACTTCTTAACGTGCTTGATTGAACAAGTGTTATCAACCGCCCTCGTAATACCCTTTACGCGTCTTTGAATCTTGCCACATAAGCTACCCAATTTATTTCCACCTGAAAAAACAACGTCAACACCATATTGCCCCCCAACTTTCTTTAATCTATGTGAAATGGAATGTACATAGGGAATCACTGCAAAACGCTTTTGCTCGCGTTGAGAGGTTGCTGGTTGGTTGGTGGGCTGCGCGCTACTTTTTACTTTCTTTAGCAAACGCTCGGAAGCAGAAACGAGAAAGGCGGTGGGAAAACCCGCTGTCTTAAGCCGATCACACTGATTACGAAAGCTTTCCTCTGTGGCATGGAAACAGGATTTTGCGACAGCTGAATGAAGGCATGAAGTGACTATACCATTTTTTACCAGTTTTGAATGAGCGGATTTAAAGTTTAGGAGGGGTTTAGCCGATCTGGGAGCGTATAACCAACAGACATGCGCGTCCTGGAATCGCAATGTTAGGTCAAGGAACTGAAGCTCATTTTTTTCATTGGGGACTTCACACGTAAACTGAAGACCATGCCCCCTTTCCCTAAAAGCCTTGAGAATGTTCACCTTATCATGTAAGCTACTAACACTATCCAAAAAAACCAAGTAATCATCCACATACCTAAATATACGTGTACCCCGACCCTCAAAATCTCGTTCTAGATCGCGATCAATTCTACTCAACAATATGTCACTTAGGACCGGGGCAACTCTGGAACCTATGCATACACCTGAGGCCTGAACAAACAAATCCCCTTGCCAAGAAACAAAAGTAGAATCAAGATAAAAACGAAGAAGTTCAAGGAAACTTTGAACAGAAATACCACATTTGTCAACAAACCGCGTTTCTTCATTTAGTTCAGTGATAGTTTCCTTAACACATAGTAACAGAAAATTATGCGGCAGTGAGTAGAACAGGTCCTGAACATCGACACTGAAGGCAGACTTTTTTTCCCAAAGGTTCTGATTACCCAAGAAATCAACAACCTGTTGTGAATTCCTAACCAAGAATGGATCCACTAAATTTAACGAGCTGAGGTGGGTTTGCAAGTAGCCCGAGACAACGTGCTGCCACGAGCCACTCTCCGACACAATTGCCCGAAAGGGTACATCGGGTTTATGCGTCTTGGCGGAGAAGAACACCTGCAACTCCAGGCTTTTTGAATTCTTCGCCAAGGACCTCAGTCGTTCAAGCTTTAGGTCTGACAATAATGCCAATGCCTTCTTCTTAACAGAAGCCGGCTTGCAAGTGACTGGTTTGAAGTTTTTTTGCATTGCTTGAACAGCCTTATCCTGAAACATGCCCGCAGGCATCACGACGAAGGATCCTTCCTTATCAGACACCAGTCACTTGCAAGCCGGCTTCTGTTAAGAAGAAGGCATTGGCATTATTGTCAGACCTAAAGCTTGAACGACTGAGGTCCTTGGCGAAGAATTCAAAAAGCCTGGAGTTGCAGGTGTTCTTCTCCGCCAAGACGCATAAACCCGATGTACCCTTTCGGGCAATTGTGTCGGAGAGTGGCTCGTGGCAGCACGTTGTCTCGGGCTACTTGCAAACCCACCTCAGCTCGTTAAATTTAGTGGATCCATTCTTGGTTAGGAATTCACAACAGGTTGTTGATTTCTTGGGTAATCAGAACCTTTGGGAAAAAAAGTCTGCCTTCAGTGTCGATGTTCAGGACCTGTTCTACTCACTGCCGCATAATTTTCTGTTACTATGTGTTAAGGAAACTATCACTGAACTAAATGAAGAAACGCGGTTTGTTGACAAATGTGGTATTTCTGTTCAAAGTTTCCTTGAACTTCTTCGTTTTTATCTTGATTCTACTTTTGTTTCTTGGCAAGGGGATTTGTTTGTTCAGGCCTCAGGTGTATGCATAGGTTCCAGAGTTGCCCCGGTCCTAAGTGACATATTGTTGAGTAGAATTGATCGCGATCTAGAACGAGATTTTGAGGGTCGGGGTACACGTATATTTAGGTATGTGGATGATTACTTGGTTTTTTTGGATAGTGTTAGTAGCTTACATGATAAGGTGAACATTCTCAAGGCTTTTAGGGAAAGGGGGCATGGTCTTCAGTTTACGTGTGAAGTCCCCAATGAAAAAAATGAGCTTCAGTTCCTTGACCTAACATTGCGATTCCAGGACGCGCATGTCTGTTGGTTATACGCTCCCAGATCGGCTAAACCCCTCCTAAACTTTAAATCCGCTCATTCAAAACTGGTAAAAAATGGTATAGTCACTTCATGCCTTCATTCAGCTGTCGCAAAATCCTGTTTCCATGCCACAGAGGAAAGCTTTCGTAATCAGTGTGATCGGCTTAAGACAGCGGGTTTTCCCACCGCCTTTCTCGTTTCTGCTTCCGAGCGTTTGCTAAAGAAAGTAAAAAGTAGCGCGCAGCCCACCAACCAACCAGCAACCTCTCAACGCGAGCAAAAGCGTTTTGCAGTGATTCCCTATGTACATTCCATTTCACATAGATTAAAGAAAGTTGGGGGGCAATATGGTGTTGACGTTGTTTTTTCAGGTGGAAATAAATTGGGTAGCTTATGTGGCAAGATTCAAAGACGCGTAAAGGGTATTACGAGGGCGGTTGATAACACTTGTTCAATCAAGCACGTTAAGAAGTATACCGCATGTTCGACCGGTGTAGTCTATAAAATTCCTTGCTCGTGCGGGAGTGTCTGCATAGGACAGACCGGTAGATGTATTAATATTAGGCTACGGGAGCATGAAAATTCTTTAAAGGGTGGGGTTCCGTCTCACCTCGCCAGCCATTGCCGCGATTGCGGTTGTATTCCTTCATTTGAGCAAACCGCAATCATCGACCGCCATCATAATCAAAGGACACGTGAGATTGCTGAGGCTTACCACATGGCGAAGAGTGTTGGCATTTGCGTTAGCCAGCCATCTGTTTCTTTATCTGAACAGGAGATTGGTTTCATTGATCGGATGTAATCTTGCGTAGCACATGATTTTCTGTGTACACATGTATATATATGCTTTCTTTCAAATAAAACTTTCAGTTGTTAGACCAGCGCTTGTCCTGATTCCTTCTCTTGTGTGTTTCCTTTTGTGCGCTGCCCACTATGGATAAGTTCCAACTCGCCCGCCTTTCTGTGCTACAACACAAGCTAACATTTGAATATGTAACACTTACGTTCGTTTTTTAAAAAAATTCTCAGAACTTGTTGTATAGACGGTAGCATATTTTATGACGTTCTTCCGCTGATAGTGGTGCACTTTTTCTTTTGACGACTGTCCGTTTTGGAAATGCCCGTTCAACGCTTAAAAGGTCCTTTTAAAATTTGAGCTTATCGTATAAACAAGAATTGGCGAAATTTTTATCGGTGAGTGGTTTATTGGGCTTTTTAAAACTTATACGAAAGTATGGACCACTGCTCGTGATACCTTGAAATTAGGCGGCTTATACAGCTGATCACTTTAGTACAGACGCGTAATCTGGCCGCAGACCCCTGAAGAATTAACCTATGAGTACTTTCACATTGAGAATGTTGTCAGCGATGCTGTTTATTTCCGGACAAATGTATGATAGAGAATTTTGAAGGAAAGTAGGATCTCATTTTGTTTTCGTGCTGTTGACATCTTTACGCAAGGCATGTGCTGTATTGATGTATTCAATTGTCTTATCCCGTTATTGATATAGCTGTTATGACACACTGACGTGTTTCTGCCGTCAGCGTCGTCATCGTTTCACGTATCAAGCCCTAAGTAAAGGTATTGGCCACGTATTGAATGTATTTCCCGCGAGTAAATGCGCGCGATCGGTGACGAACAGAGTAGAAGCAGTGATCAGTGGAGCCGGCCCATCCCTGTTCGATCGCATTTAGTTGGCAGTAAAGGCACTTTTCGGGCCTCGCTTACCTGCTTTTCACACTTATTTTTTTCTTCTGGCCATTTTAGTCGAGCGTCGTTCCCGGTCTTTCGGTGAAGGCCTTTCCATCGAGCCTCACCGAGTGCCAATCGGCGATACATATTATATTTCTATTTGCACGTTACACAAATACAGGAGGCAAATACGGTATAGTATAACCGCGCTGTTTCTTGCGGTCGCTGACCATTTATTAGTGATAGCTTAAAACACAAAAGCTTTTTCAAAAATTATTCTCAGTATCGCGTTTCGTTGCGGCCTGTCAGAATTGTGGCCTGGCAGCTTGATCATTTTGAACCTAGAACCACCTATCATTCGGGACGCACTGTCACTTTAAAGGAGTAGTGCTACTGTACTGCCTTTCCGCATTTGCGTACCATATTTCAGTAACTTGCTAAAGGGCGTCAGTGTTTTACCCTTTCCGGCTGAAATCGCACGGCACGCCACTTTCATACCACATTCGGGCTGAGCCTTGCTCTCGCTTCTACATGTCAGGTACTTTATTTTTTTATTTCCCTTTTAATGATTACTCCGCTTAGCCCGAAGGCGCTGCAGAAGGAGGGCTACAATGTTGAGAAAAACACATCTTCAATTATACAGCACACTTGTTCCTTAGATAAGCGATTCCATTCTCTAATGCAACGAGCAAAAACCAATTAGCATACGAATTAGATATGGTACGGTACTCTAGATTTTTGAAACAATGATCATTTCGTGAAGAAGTATGATAAGGGCTGTGAAGATAATTTCCTTTTCAAAAGCTGGTTTTACCATGAAATATTTGGTACAAGAGCTTTAACCACAGTTCATTTCGGCGTGACGAGAGTAACTCCCATCCTAACTTTTTTTATATTATAGCAACTGTCATTTCTGGAGTACCGACTTGGAACAAACCATGCAGCTCTATTTTGTATTGTTTCAAGTTTGTCACTTAAAGTACTTTGCCAGGGGTCCCACATGGCACAAGCGTATTAAAGCATAGGTCGAATGTATGTTGAATACGTCATTATTTTAAAGGAGTAGTGACACCAAATTTTTGGAATGCATGTTCATTGCTGTAAGCGTTTTCTTCAGCTCCAGAAAGGATGATACACGCACCAAGATTCCTGTATTTTCGCTTAATGTTTTGATATTGCTCTACTTTTTTAGATCAATTTTGGTTTCGGTTTCGCGGCGCCGAGTTTTACAGTGACGTCCATGCATGGGTGGCTTGGTAATGTGACCACACAAAGCTGTGACGCGCGTCGTGCTCAGTTTCGTCTGCTCTCACACGCACGTGCCACACAAGCGCCAGCAAAACAAACGCGCTGACAATCGCCATGGGCAGTTGCAGTAGCATCCAGGCAATTGCAAGGCAAAAGGCAGCCAGAAGGAAACAACGCGTTTATATTTACACCGTATGTACACAACGTGGACGAAAAAGCCGGCCGACACTAGATGCGCTGGCCTTTTATAGACGCCAATACGCTGAAGGAGAAGACAGCAGCCCCGATGTTGGACGAGCGCCGCCGTCTCTCACAGACAAGGATGCATCGAGTGTCTCTTAGAAAGCACCCAGTACCCTTGACGGATGCACGCAGTTTCTCTGAAAGGGACGCCATCACACTCGTCACTATTGATCAGGTGTGACGTCGCGACAACTGCTGTTGCTTCTTCTATTCTTAAACGTCAGTGTTGCTGCGTAAGCGATTGGTTTAGATCGTGCGAGTGGGCATTCAGCTACACTTTTAAAAGTGAAATAAAATATTTTATACGCGTTTGTTTTGTCCAACCTTTCTTATAGAGAGTCCTTGCATAGAGGGGAAACCCACAGCAGGCTTGGGATAGCCTCGGAAATTGGTGGCACCACCCCTTTAGACATGCCGACGCATGTTCCAGGCTGTGCTGTATAAAATTGAATGACTTGGCGGCCTGTTATCTCTTTCCACCGGGCCTCTTTCGGCGTGGCATAGCTCTCCATGTTTTTCGCCAAGCTAAACTCTCATTCAGTGATTGT